>JBCAUI010516589.1:0-24937 GCA_038406195.1 Haplosyllis anthogorgicola | reverse complement strand
GGTAGTAATTCACTGTATCGGGTACTCGCCAGAATTTAATATTCGCGAATGCCCCGCTACCCGTTGAAACCCCTAGTAAAAACACTCGGATGAAGCTTCTCAGTTGTCACCTTCAAACTATGGGTGACAGCTCCTTTGTCGTAAATCGTCTCTGAAAATTTGCCGCTCTTCTGTAATTTTGATTCTGTGAGCAACACGTATTATTTTTCGAAGAAATCCATGCATTGAAGTTTAGGGTTTAATTGAAATTCCCCTAAACGAAGGATTTATATTACTCAAGTGCTGCAAGATCAAGAACAATAAAACTTACCTTGCAATGGAACATTTTTTTATTCTAGAGTATAAAGTTTCATAAAGTTACAAAAATATAATCTCAGAACTTTGCCAACCTTTGGCTTATTGCGTCTGTGAGAATTTTTACAAATGAACACTTCGGTATCAATACTTTCCACAGCACTATCGCACATATTGAACGTTTTCTTGCTTTTCCACAAACGTTGACTATTCTCATCTTTTCCCCTTTACAATCACTAACATACAATTATCACAAGTAATTCTTCTGCACGATCCTTTACAGCAGTTAGTCAAAGAATAAAAATCTTACATTTCTGTTCGCAATTTTAAAACTATGTACAAAAATTCTGCACGAAAATTGGCACTTATGTTATACAATTATCAAGTAATCAGTCTGATCTACAGATCTGAGCAATTGCCCTCGTTATCTCTACATATTTGCAATAGTTTTGCAGTTTAATTAGTAACAATTAAAGCCTAACATTTCTACTCAACACGTATACATACGATACAAAATCTGTACTGTACTTCAACATTTGCTTCCGATTCTCTTTTCCAACTGCTCTTTCTAGCGGTTTTATTTTTGTTTTCTGTAGCAGATCCGGATATTTCTTGGCTGTGATGGCATCCTATTAAATTTGTTTAATGAGTATGGAGCCGACTGTGCGTCATGAAAATTTCAACTATTTTTTTCAGCTGCAACAATTGAAACTTTATAACACATTTTAATACATGTATTTAGCAAATTATTATTTGTGGTGACCTTGCGATTTTCGCAAGATAAATTGGTTGTTGTTCCAATACATAACGACCATTCCTGAATTCGTCGTATGGACATGCATCGTTCACAAAGATTTGAAGTACATTTACCGATTTTTTTTCTACATTTTAACACAATTTTCTGGTATCTTAATGCTTCCAATCACATCTGGGTTATATACATACTTGTTAAAAGATACAAATTCATGCACTCTTACAGAGAGGCCTGTGTCGTGCTATTTTAACAGTTTTTCTTCAAAAAATTTAATTCATTGTTGCAGTAGAAAACGTAACAACACAACTAACAGCATAAAAGCAACTAAATAAACGGACATATAAAGACTAGCAAATAAATCTATACCTTTACTAATAATCTTAATAAATTGATTAACTTAAATATAAAATATGACTATTTTGTTCACTCCAACTGCCACGCCCCCTTTTGTGCTGCAACGTCCAACTACCTTCGACAAGAAACTCGCCTATTTGACGACCGCCTCTCGTTGGTGAACTAGCACTCTTTGGCTCTACACGGGGAGTACTTGGCACATTTTACTGATCAATAACGTTTTGAAAAGGATGATCGCAAACGGCGGACTTGTGCCTTGTCCCATTCTTTGTAGTGTCAACTTTACTTTTTTTTGAACGTCAAGTTTAATTGAAACCTTCCTCTTTTATATATAAAAAAAATATATATATATCGTGTAAAATTATTTAATACAAGAAATACATGCAACTTAACAACTACAATAAATTATATATGGTGCGTAGGTTTACAAGTACAAGTTTTATCGTGTCGACAATCGTCTGTGATCACCGAAATACTCTTCCGGTTGAAATCTTGAAACTGTACTTTTTCAAGTATTTAAACAACTAAAATTTATCGGATACTTTTTCAATTGGTCAGCGATACAATCGGTAAAAATACAACGTTAAAAAAATACATGATCAAAGGGGAACATCGTCTTTACATAAAGGATGTTGTCTGAAATGCACTTTAGATGCCCAGAGCAATAAACTGCCTCGGGACTAATTTTTCAGCAAGTCGGAACTTTCACATCTTTCATCAAAGCCCATCAAACTTTGTGATCATTTTGCGCCTCTTTGTGACAAAAGATCAACCATTCTGGCCAAATGGTTTTATGGTGGTTAACCCAATTCCCCGTCGGCTTCAAAAGAGCCACAAAATTAGCATATCACTCGATAAATCACTGTATTTACACATTAAGCCAACTGAATCTGTCTACAAAGTACTTGGTTCAAGTTACTCTTACCACTTTGTTCCATATTGTGCTAAATTCAAGTCGTGCAAAATTGCGTAAAAATGTCCAATTCGTTTTTGTGGTAGCGTTCAGCATTATGAATCACGGTATTCAAAACCAAATTATTAAATCGAGAAATGTTTCATTGTTAACTTGAGAAGCCGAGAGCCTTTTATTTTCGACACTACAGACTGCTTCCTAATGGCATCACTAAACCACTGCCCTGAACAATAGCTTGTTAATTATGCCCATCACTTGTTGAAAGTTGATCAACAAGGCGTTATCCTCTGTTGCAAATCAGAATGCACAAAATGATTAAATTTGCTAATATTAATCACATGAAAGGAAACAATGAACTTTCGACAGCACAAAGGATATTGCCCATCAATTGGGACACAAAGCCGTCTCGGCTGGGCTAATGAAAGGCCAGATTGAAAGGCAAATAGATGTCATCAAAATGGGATACAGGAAGGGGGCAGTGATAACACTATTGTTTTCAGGCGCCGTTTTGTGGCGGATCTAGTCTAATGCGTCATCAATCTATTTTAAATAGATTTAATAAAGTGCAGTATTTGGCGACAATTTTTTTCAAGTATTCAACATTGGATAACTGATGCATGCAATACAAATTTCCATACCTGCGAATTCCACTTTTATTCAAACAGGAACTAATTTTTTTAATCGTTTCGATTTTTCTCGTCCATTACAATTACTGTGAAATAAATTTGGAAGAGGGTCATGAACTATTATTAATCTTGCATTAATAATGTTTTCTGATTTGAATGGCTATTGGGGTTACAACAAATAACTGGCAATATATATCGATAAAATCTTAAGTCGTTGGTAGTTCTATTTTCTAATCCGCCTCTAAAAGTGATCAATGGAGGTTATTGGCGAACAATTGTTGCAGAACAAGGCTAACATTTTAACTAAAACGTGACAGATGGCCGGCCATTCAGGGATTGCACCAACAAGGCCCTTGCGGAGACAGGTGGTTTTGGGTCAACTCTATCCCTCACTCGACAAGACCCCCTCCTCCCCTTTCACACAGTAGGGCTTCATCCATGGTTGACAATAGATTGAGCAGCTATGAATCAGATGCTTGACTGAGCATCACCCACTTTTACGCATCTTGACAATGCCAACGAAACCCAAATAAAACTGGGTCGTTATGACTGAAGCACATGCATGTTAAATACTAGTCTAGAATATCCTATTGCTTGTGCACCTGTATGTAAATTAAAAACATAAGCCAGGCAATTGGATACGCAATAGCTGGTTACTGGTTCATTTTAATTACTGTTTCGTAAATTATTGCTCGTTAATTAACTTAATGACCAAATTAAAAAATTAAACCAAAATCGTTTTCGTCGATAGCGTACTTGCATCACAAAAGTCGACACAGATGTCTGATCTTATGATCCATAATCTAACTTACAGCAGTGGTCCAATGACCTTCTGGAACTTGTCAGCTGTAAGGAGTTGACTTGGTGGTGGCCTCCTGCCAAACCTGTCTTGGGCCATGTTCCTCGGGGTCCTCTTCCTCCCGGTGCTGGTGCGGGCCGTTCTTAGGGATCCAACGCCCATGGCTTCGGTTCCGGACAGGGGACAGTACTTCAGGGTATGCGCGTGGTCTCCGGAGGCATGACAATTGGGACACTCGTACTCTCGTAGGATCGGGCACAGAATTCTGTCGTTGTCGTCCTTGAGCTTGTGGGAAGTGTAGATGAACGTAGCCTCTCCATTGTTCTTGCAAAATGCACAGGCAAAGTCTTTCTTCGACAGCAGCGAGTTTCGGTTTCGGTTCCTGTACATCAGCATACGCAGTTGTTCCATCGTCATGGGTGGATGTGGATCTGGTCGAGGAAGCGGCAGTGGACTCGGGACTGGAGGCAGGGAAGATGTCGGGCTCATCGGTGACGATGTCCGCTGCATCAGTAGTTTGATGTCCAACTCATCCACTTCGCTCTCCACACCGTTCGCATGAAATGGAATAGGTTCTGGTTCCAAGTCTTCGCTACAAAAAAAACCAAACTATTTGAAAACTACTATTCCAGTTGGAAAGCACGGCACATGTCCACATAACGAATTTAATCACAGTACACATTTCACTTTCTTCTTTGGGACATCATTCAAGTGGGCAGATTTAAATGCACACCCAGCGTGTACTGCTTTTCATCAAACTTGTGGAGCTTACCAGCTTAATCGCTGGCAAGTATGCTGAGAATTTGGACCTTCGAAATCCCAATTTTTCATACTCTGGCAGCCTCTGCTTCTAAAGTTCTGTACAGCAATTTCAGAAGTTGACTGGAAATTCAATACAGGAGATTTCTGTACAGAATTTACATAAACTTAATTTAGTTAAGTGTTAAGTTATCCTTGAGCTCGAGCCAAAATAAAGTTTCGAGATGGGTAACTCTAATGGGCATATTGCATTTGCTCATTCAGCCGTTGCATTGGGAATGCAACAGGGAGTTCGTAGACATGCAGTGCTGAAAGTTGCAGGTGCTGCCATCTGAGATGTGAGAACTAAAATGATCACCCACAAATATAAAGCGACAGTTCAATTTCCCAAAACTGGTTTGGGTTATCGTCTTTCTTGTTCTAGATACTTTCTGGAAAAAGGTCAGTGTATTTTGGTGTTGGTACGCAATTCTTGGTGGGGTACTACCCTACGAGGCATAGCACATCTATTGCAGCTTTGTGTATTAAGACATCCCTCGTTTCTTCTGCAATTTTAGTCACGGGGTTACCTCTTCAGTCGTTTCAAATATCTGTTCAAATATTCCCAGACTATCCCCGACCCATTGGCAATTTTCCAGACCATGATTACTTTAAACAATGCTTTCCCCACAATTAAAACACTCAATTCTTAAGTTGCTTGCAAACTTTTGTTCGTTTTCTTCCACTAAATCTACTGCGTTATATTAATTGAGCAAGAATTCAGATATTAAGCACATTGGCGGATACAGCATTTCCCGTACGGGGGGGTACGCCCAGCCTGTAGGGGGGGGGGGGGCGCCAACCCAATTTTCACCTCTTTTCGCCCAAAAATCTAGGAAAACTGCATGAAAATGAAGAAAATTTTGGCCGGGGTGGAGGGGGCGCCTCCTGCGCCTCCCCCCTAGATCCGCCAATTAAGCATGCAACACGTTCACATTTTCAACGGTGGCAAGCTTCCCCTTTCGACCAAATTGCTGTCCATGTAGCTTCTTACACCAACCAGCAAAATCCTTTTTCCTAACCTTGCAAGTATTCAAGTCTCGAAATGCCCGATCTGGGAACCCAACTTTTCCCTGACCAATGGCAGCCTTGGGTAACCTTGACCAACAATGTGGATACTTAGCATTGTACAGAATGCAAACGCTCAAGTTTTCATAAAACTACCGTATTCCCCCGCCCCCAAAATTATGGCGCTCCCTCTCGTGGCACTTCGGATTTTTTCGCTTGTAAATGACCACATCTGCCCCTTTATTTAAATGCAAAAGCAAAGCTTTTCGTGTTCACATTTTTCTGTCCGATCTGCATTCACAAAAACTTAAGATTGTAGAAAAACAACCAATCAGGCATAAATTTATTAGCACCTAATAAAACCAGATATTGCCATCTATCAAATTGAATACCCCTTCAACAAGCGAGTCTCGACACCCCAAGTCATGATCAGAGGGAATACGGTACCTGTAAAATGATGCATCCTGTGTGTACGGTACCATAGGACTGACATTTTACATTAGCAACATGGATTGGGATATACACCCAAAACTGTTGGTCCACGATTTTCCTGCATTGCAGCTATTTATTTTATAGTCCAAGGAACAGTGCCACATTGACCTACATGTCTCACTGTAACGGTGTTCGATTCAGGATTTTTTTTCTCACCTTATGCCAGAGTCTGAAGATGAACCATGTCTACTTCTTACTGGAACGTCCCATGTTCCGCAGTAAGTTGGTGTGGTAGCAGTTGTCCGAGGTTCCGTGATGAACAATCTCTCCAATTCGGAGGTGAGAGCTGGCGAGAACGACTGGTGAAGATCTGCATTCGTGTCCGAGTTGGAAGTTGTCGTTGCAGGTACCACACCACTCGAGAGATAACCGTACCCAAACATCTGCAACGTAGAATGACACATACCCGTTGAGACTTTTTGGTGAAATTTTAAAGCAGCTCAGTTTAAACTATACTGTATATTTTTATTGTATTAATTATTCAGTTAAAGATAAAGTTTACGTAGTGTTTTTTTTTAATTGTCAATTGAATTGTTTAAAGGAAATAAAAATTATTCTCGATTTACACCACTTCCGTAGTTTAAAAAGTTGACCAAAACTAAAACCTTTGTCATTCCTTTCGACAATCCGGTTTTCTTTGGAAGATTCGCACACACTCTGTTGTGCAAATAGTAACGTTTCTATAGTCTGTAAAGAAAGCGCTACTTTCTTTGAGAAATTCGCAAAGTCGCATTTCAATGCAAGTAATACATCAATGATCAAAAGAGGGCGATCATGCAGGCACCTTTTTCCCGTTCACATTATGTAAACTTGTCACAACAGTAATTACATGTACAAAAACCTGTCCACATGTACATGCTTTTGGAAAGACTTCCGAAGCGCACAGCCACTTTTTACACGGCGAAAACAAAGTTTTCCATTAGTGATTTTTAGTTAAATACATATAAAATGACTTCTCTGTTGTAACATTTTGTTGCGACATTTTCATAGCTATATAGAAAAAAAACTATTCTACACATTTTCATTGAATGGTTATATCAGTTGTTATAGTACATACATAATGGCATGTCTTGTAACATTTTTGTTGTAACATTTGTTGTAACATTGTTTGTTAAATTTTGTAACTATATATAGCAAAAAAAACCCCTGTTCTACACATATTTCATTGAATGTTTATTATATCATTACTACAGAAAAATAGTGACATGTCTTGTTGTAACATTTTGTTTTAACATTTGTTGTGACAATATGAATGCAGCTTTTTGACAAAAGTTAGCATATTACTGATGTATCAGTAATACATTTTGACAAAAGTTATCATATTAATACTGATTCATCAATAATAAGCTAACTTTTATCAAAAAGCTGCATTTATATATCTTATGTCTACAAGATATATATATGAATGCAGCTTTTTGACAAAAGTTAGCATATTACTGATGTATCAGTAATACATTTTAACAAAAGTTATTGTTTTACTGATGTATCAGTAATATGTAACTTTTATCAAAAAGCTGCATTCATATATATTTTTTGTCTACATGATATACATAAAATGCAGCTTTTCAATAAAAGTTAGCATATTATTGATGTATCAGTAATACATTTTGACAAAAGTTATCGTATTACTCATGCATCAGCAATATGCTAAGTTTTATCAAAAAGCTATAAATGATATCTTATACAAGATACATATATGAATGCAGATTTTCAACAAAAGTTATTGTATTACTGATGCATCAATAATACAATAACTTTTGTTGAAAAGCTGCATTTATATGCATTTTATGTATAAGATTTTTTTTTTGAGAAAAAATACACATGAATGATGAAGGCTTTTTGATAAAGGTTAAACAAATACTTATGTGATAAAATTCAATGAAAACATCAATGAAATAGGTAATTTTTTTCTCTTTTTAGTTACAAAAATGTCACAACAAATGTTACAACTAGAATGTTACAAGACATACCTCTATGAATATAAGAAAAATGATACAATACAGGGGCAGATCCAGGATTTGGTCAAGGGGTAGGGCCCAACTTGTCAAGTGCCGATGTTTGCCACTGGAGCGAAGCGAAGTCGCACAAGCACAGCAAGCAAGTAACAGGGTGGGGCCCCAGAAGCCCTTTTTATGTTTAATTGGAGACATAGTAATGAAATGATGCCAAGTGCAGTGGGACAGGCAAATTTTTAGAAAATAAATGTTCAAATATAATGCTGAGCGAAGTGAGGCTAAAAATTTTTGCAACTTACAGTCTAATTATAGTGTTTTTGGGTGCTTGGGCCCCAAAACCAGGGGCTAGAGGGGAGCATGAAGACATTGTAATGAAAATGATGCCGAGTGCAGGGAGGCTAGAAAATTTTTAGAAAGATAATTCTTAAATATTATGGGAAGTGAAGCGAGGCTGAAAACTTGCAAAATATAGTCTAATTTTAGTGTTTTGAGGTGCTTGCACCCCAAAACTGGGGGCTAGAGGGGAGCATGGGGACATTGTAATGAAAATGATGCCAAAGCACAAGGAGGCTGGAAATTTTTAGAAAGATAATTCTTAAATATTATGGGGAGCGAAGCGAGGCTGAAAATTTTTGCAAAATATAGTCTAATTATAGTGTTTTGAGGTGTTGGGGCCCCAAAACTAAGGGCTGGGGGGAGGGCCAGGCCCCCAGGGCCCCCCTGGATCCGTCACTGCAATAAACATTCAATAAAAATGTTTGCAACAGATAATTTTTTCTCCAAAAAAGATACAAAAATGTCACAACAAATGCTACAACAAAATGTTACAAGACACTTCATCATGTATGTATTGTAACAAATCATATGATAACCATTCAATGAAAGCATGCAGAAAAAGAAAAATAATTTCTCTATATAGCTATGAAAATGTCACAACAAAAAGTCACAACAAAATGTCACAACAAAATGTTACAACAGAGAAGTCATTATATAGTAAAGAAATTCACAAGAAATAACTAAAAAAATCACGTTAAAACAGTGGCTGTGCTCTTCGGAAGTCTGTCCGTAAATATATCAACAAACAAATTAGGAAATATGTACAAACTTGATTATATGATTATTAGACAAAGCTTAAGCAGTATACGACTCACCTTAACAACTAACTGTGAATTCCTTGATCGCACTAGCAGAACCTAGTGTCATAATGCAATTACCACAACTTAACTTCATAAGCCTTGACAGTAGGCGGGAAGCCCCTTAGGCTACTCTCCACAGCTATTCACAAAATGCAAGGACTAACATGCATGATGTATTGACCTACATGGTACCATGCAATTAACACACGACCAGGATGGCAGGTGACCTGAAATGGAGCCTGGATGAATCCATACACCTCTACATGCAACATTGTGTTCACATCAAAGTTACCCAAAGTAAAATGGTTTATTATGATCCGGGCTTCAGATGCATCACAACAACGCAAATGCAACAAGGTGTCCCGACAATGAGCACTGACCCTCATGCCTCCCCCGACTCTTTCCTATAATTGTCTGAAATGGCCAGAAATGCATTTCCCCCAGTCCGGGGGGGTCCTGGTCAACTTTTTGCAGTGGCGGCCCAGAACACAAATGAAGATTTCGTCCGATACATAGACCCTGATTCCTGAAAGCATGAGGATCAATTATACATAGTTTACATCAATGGTGAACTCACCGAGTGCAGCGGAGACATTACGTCATTGTCTTACTGATGTGACTCATGCGCATGTCTGCGCGTGTGCTTTACATGTCTGCATAAAAAATTCCCTTTTACAACCTAACTGCACCTGACAAGCTACTAAAGCGTAATCCCTTAGGTATTTCTACTCCTCCCAAAAATCTATCCAGTATGGTACACTTTAACAGATGCCATAAACAACAGAAAAAACTGTTTTTGACCATAAAGAGTTCTGAATGTAAAACACTAGTGGTAAAGAGACAATTTAGATGCAGAGTGTACTTGGAGCTCACCCGTCATTAGACAATACACTTTGCCACAGACCTATTCATTATCCTCCCGTACATACAGAAACCAGATGGCCTGCGTAAAGATTTATTGTTCTGATATATCCCAGAATTAACCGAAACGTTTTATTCTTGGTCCGTATATATAGTTTGTGTTTACGGAAACGTGTATAAATACATAAAGACACCTTTGTTGTCGTCAAGAAGCGAAACGCATAATGTACCAAACGAAGTTACATAGCTCTGGCTTAGCTTAATGGCTTTAATTAGCTTTTTGTAACACATGCTTATTAAGGCAACTATTTCCTTTGATTGCAAAACAAGGTAATGTAATATTTGTCTTTTGTACACTGAGATCTAAGGTGCTAAGTTCTTATTTCTAAAATCTATATTATTTGCGTAACTACAGAATTGTTGCTAAGCAACACAACATAAAAAGTATGCCTTGTTATTATGCTTCATAATACATTCTATGAACTATGCAGTTTCTAAATGGTGCTACAGATGTGCCTGTGGAAACAACTTGAGCGTATGGGTCTAGTTTTACATAAAGATTTGATTACAATACCATGAAACAACGGTACACAGGTCATTTGGGAATGTTACATCAATTTCAGAAAATGCTTTCAAAACGATCAATATGCCCCAATGATTGTTAACAAGGGATACTTAATTCAGGACATTCTGCATTTAAATCGGGTTCCCTGGCATTACTTCAAATCGTGTACCAATGAGAATCAATATGGGTACAAAATACCCATAAGAGATTAGAGTAAGCCCTGCTTTCACTGTTTCACTCAGTGTTTACGATCAGATAGTAAGTATTTTGCTATTTGCGTTCCAATGAATTTAATTATGAGGAACATAACATTCTGCTTGAGATGTAAAGTGTAATTTTGTCAAATGTGGGTATCAAGTTATATGAACTCAATAATATTGCTGTCAAACACTATGTCTTAAATCTTTGTTGAAAGAAAAAAGTTTAGTTGAACGTCATAAAAAGGGATCATATCATGTATATTTATGTATTAGTATTGTTACCTGACGTCAAAAGAAACATTAGCATATATATGTGGCAGTGTTCCTTGAAGTTCTACTATTCATATTGAAGAACGGGAACTTACCTACAAAATAGAAAAAAAGTTCATGAGATTTTTAAAAGCATGTGAAAATGAATTGAAAGATACCTAGCATTTTGTGTAGTTCTTGGTGCAAGGAAATTTCTGACGTTTCCACAATTCGCGACAAAGACAACTTTAAGCAAGCCCCTCTTGTGAAACTAAAAAAATCTGTATGCCTTTAAACTCTGACTTCTACTTGTTATGTTTGGACAAGATCTAATAAGCTTTGAATAGGGACCAAATATACATTAGATTCGACAGGTGCTGCCTGAATTGTGTGGCGAAAATGTCGAACACTTTAGTGTTACACTTCATCACACCACCGCGTAGTTTAGTACAAATTTTGCGCATATTAACACACCCACATTACTTACATATTTAAAACTTGGAAACTTGACATGTTAATTTTGATCTGTTGCAGACACAAACATGTTTGAATTGGCAGGTGCTCCCAAAATTAGTGGTTACGACTGTGTACTGCGTGCATGACTCTTAGCATGGTTTTAGTGAGTTCACTAATTGTTAGGAAAGCCAATTTAGGAATTAAACAGATCATGCCAGCTCAATTAGCTTCGTGTTGGAAAATCTTAGAGGCTTACATGAATTTGGAATGGCAAACGATAGTAGAATGTGCCGTATTTGAATCAGGTTGTGTACGAATCATGTTTTGTGCGATTTTAAGAAATTTCACATTTTAGTTTATTCCTGGCCCGACGTGAATTATTGACCCGTCCTGCTACACAGAACCTGTAGTAATCCAGTGAATAGGACTAGCCTTGTGCGATGGACTAATTAGAATTCAGCAGAGGCGCTGTAGGCTATCATTAGGTGGACATCTAAATGATTCCCAGGAGTAGCCATTTCTCCTCACTGACATAGTCTTAATTTACTGAATACCATGTTAACATTCAAAGTTTTCTTGATGGAATACCTTATTTGACAAAACCTATTCTCGAATCAAGTTGTACTATGAAACCGAATCAATTGTTCACATTTTACCTTGGTGAATACGTTTAAAATAACGTAAGAAGTTCAGGTACATTTGCAGGTGGAATGCACATTGCTTTTCTCAAATTATCTATTATTACTGATACTACAAATTAAGATTTAACCCTCACTAGAACAGATTTAAAGATAATGATCATTTCTAAGGAAGGTGTAGCAATTAATTAAATGTGGGAAAGTACACAATTAGTTTGCTTTTATGTTTCTCATTTAATGTTTCACTTATGAATAGCGATGGGAAATGAATTTATATCATTAACGGCCAAAATACGAAGATATCCTAATGAACTAGACTTTCGTTGAAGCTATATGTATTTTTAACGATTCGAGAACAAGAGCTTTGTCGTGAACGGTCCCATTATCACCTGTAAAATTCGTTCGTACAAAGGCCATAATTCACCAAATCCCACGTGCACATCAGTAAGTTAGTATATGTCACGTTGCACAGAACCCGGAGGTTAGCAGTAAAGTTACTTGCATTTCAAACTTCTTTCAACCTATGTACATAAAACTTTATCTCTAAATGTCAAGCCTTTAGTTTTATTTCTAACACAAACAACCTTGCGTTTCTTCTTTAATACTTTCGTGAGTACGGGCAGTGTAACTCTTAAAAATTATAAAAACGAACAAAACGTCCCAGAAGCCATTGAGCTCAAACCTACTACATCCTAATATTTATCCTGGTATTTCCCGTATTTCCTGACGGTACACACAAATTTTGAACAATTTCTCGCAATGACGTCTATTGTAATGTCGCTTTTATTTAGTAGTTAGGGGGAGCGCTGTAGTTATATTACATCGTAAAGAGCCATTCTATCACTAGTGTTACGATGATAAATCGATAAAGACTTGTGGGGGAGTAAGTTTAATTTTATTAGAGAAAAACAGTCCTGTGGGAAAGGCGGATAAACTGATGTGTGGCACATGAACAAAAAGAAAACAGCTTCCAAGGATTGAAGGAGTATTGGGTGAGTTGGGCTGTGTTGACAGTTGTCCGCGGTGTTATGCTGAACTTCGCATTAGAAGACCCGTCATATTTGGCATGGTCTAATGCAATGTTTGTCAGACCAGTCCACACACAAATCTGGATTTAGTGCTGGCCATAGACATTAAATTGATTTCACCCCTTTAGATATAAACCAGATGAGGGCTTGCTACATATAACACCAAAGAAGTTGTGGACTAATATGATTCCTTGTTATGATAGCATGAAACAATCTTCAGCGTTTTTCAATATATATCGTTAACAAATTCTTTTAACCACATTGGGTTACGTTCTAAGGAGAAAAATTACCACTGAAATTGAAGAATAGCTTGGTAAATGTAGACTACGAGTTTATTTCTTTTCTTTCATTTCTACTTTTGTACTAAAGAACATTTAGAAAAATATATAATTTGTTTGCATGGAGTTCCTAAGATTGTTCATTTCCGCATACGCATGATAATCGACCGTTTATTCATTTGTTGACACCATGAAATATCGACGTAAATTATTAATTTTTATGGCCATAATAACACACTGAACCATAACAATAAACTGACAAAGGAAATCAGCGAAAGAACATCATCACATTAACATTTCGCCAGTGCAAGTATTGGTTCTGCATGAGGATTTGACCTCAACCAGCCATCACCATCATTGCCTAGAGAAAGAGCTTACTAGTGTACGTCACAACAATCTTTGGAGATCTAGTTTAATCCATCATTGATTGATTCAAACCTGATGACATTTCAACATAACTTTGAAATAATCTCTTACGTTAGAGCACTTTCTGCAAACAACAAGATCTATGTTTTCGGCGTCTTACTGTTTGTAGACTATTCGCATGTTGTTCTGTCGTGATAAATCAACATCAATACATGTCTATATAAAGCAATATCCAAAAAGTTCCTAAAGGCGTGAGGTCAAATACTATTGTTGTATTTCCAGTATATTCAAATAATGAAATTCTATTCAGTTTTGGAACAATACCACATCAAAAGCACAGCGTGGAACTCTATGTCTTTTGTTCTGTACGTTCCGAAATTTATAAGAATTTCTTGATTTGACCCAAGGCAAAGGGTAAATTACTGACTTTTCTTTTAGCTTAGCATCCTAAGAAAGACTTTATTGTATTGGGTTTTTTTTACTTGAATATACTGGTTGTGGAACATAACTGGGAAACAAATTGTCTACATGTATACGAAAACCAATTTCAGTGCATTTTAACCTGTAATCCTTAAAATGGATTCTTTGAAACACCAGGTAAATATTGTTAAATTATTGCCACATATGTGACTAGCCAAATGGTTCCATTATTCATCCTTTTACTTACTAAACAATAGTTTGTATTAGTGGGTTGGTTTTCAAAGAAGGGGCTTGCTTGTCCTTAATGTTATGTGCCACATTAACGAGGATACCATAGACTACCATGTATGTGGATAGCTTCTGACTACAGTGCACTTCACAGAGAGAGATTTTTTTGTAACCGAGAGCAATTAGGATTATATTACCTGTGGGATAGGTGAGAACAGATCATTATCTAATTAACTATACATAAAATAGGATTACCACATCATGGCGCTCACATCAACAGGTCTGCAGACGCATAAAGCTTTAATCAGAAGGGCAATTACGTAACGATGTGGAGCTGCACTTTCCGTCACATTTTACCCCCTTGATATCATGTTCGTAGAAATAGGATACACTCTAGATCAGTAGAACACGTTACGATAATTTCTGTGAACCTACGTTCCGGCGGAAGGGTACATGAGTAATATCCAAGGTGTCGATTCGTCGGAGACCTCCCTGGACATATTGATAACCAGGCAGGATACCCATCGCAATTGCGCATCCGCTTTGTGCACCTTTTCGGATATCCAAACAATGGGGTACGTCTTTGCAGGTTCCCAACCAATGGCGGCAAAGATGGGCACCATATTTATTTGGACGTCCAAATAAATATGGCGACGTGGGTCTCCTGTCTGGTAAGCTGTATGTCCAGGGAGGTCTCCGGCCGAAGGTGTCGACAGTTTTCCATTTTGGTGTTGTATTTACAATTGTACAATTGCGACTAATCGAAAGTCTAAGTGGCGCTAAATTTTACCATCGATAACAGAAACATGTATAATACGATTATCTTAATGTTACAATTTAAAGGTTATTACTATTGTAATCTTAACGGTGAACAGGCAACTTTCCCTTGTTTATGTTAACTTTCGCCAAAGCTCCAATATGATGTGACTTTATACAAGCCATTGTGAGCTGGCATCGTTTACACATAAAATCATAAACTTGGAGCATCACATCGTCATTTGATATAATTGTTGCAGTAATTGTCCTTTGAGGTTATTAAAAATATGGTAACGCGTAAAAAATTGTGTGAATTATAGTATAGTGTAGGTGGACTTAGAACCATAAACCCGAATATAAGCCAATTACATTCCAGCTTGTAAGTGTAAGGCCAGTGTAAGGCCAAATTACAATCAAGTATATTTTACATTACAGTGAAATGTTCAACCATTATAATCCTTTCAATTTGTACAATTTATCAACTATCGAATCCCCTTACTACTCAGGGTGAATATAAAACTGCGGGAAAATTTTTAAAAAATTGTATCCTGACATGAAAAATGACCAACTGTTTACGTCACAGATTTGAGCAATGGAACATTGAAGTTAAGGGAAGAGATTACTGTGTTAAGACCGGAGTTTCCACAGATCCGTGCTTAGGTCTTAACACAGATGGAAACTGTTAATGAAGTAATTTAGATGCAACTTTGCCAGCCGCCTTACCCATCATTAGACAATACATACCGACGCCGTCAGTACACAGTCAACTAATGGATTGAACACTCCTTTCACTTTCACCATAGCTGTCAATGAACTGGCACTAGATCTACATGAAAACATCCGTGGAAGATGGTCACGTACAAGTCATATTACTCAAATTGAAAAAAAAATCCTATGTTAATAATTAAACAGAATGATTTATAATAAACCATATGGGCTTGCGACATATTCTTTCCCTACTCTTCATAAGTGTTAAGCACATTATTTTTCCATCATTCAATTGCGTGAATATTTCCTCTGTTACAATTACAATCGCGACACAGTTAACGTAAAATGACGAAGCGATAAAAACCGATTCACGTTTTCAATTTTCGGTATTTAAAATTCTTTCGGAAGTTGAAGGTCTTCTTTTCAAACCAGGTGTGCCTACATGTGCAATCTTCTTTAGAATCTTACTTTTGTTTGAAATTTACTTCAACCGTGCAACCATAGCAACCGCTCTTCATGCATTTTAGAAGTTTAAAATACAAAGTTTTAAAATACAATTTTAGATGAATAATTAAGAGTTCAGAGCTGTCGGAAATGCACATAGAACTTTCAGCATATTACTCTCATGCAGCAAAACACACCTTTTAAGATATCAAATGTCAAGGTTTGAATAGCTTTGAGCTGAGTTAGGTATTATTTTTTTCAGCATTGAGTGAATTCCATTAGAATCCGTTTATTTAACTCCATTTTAATAACAGAAGATTTATCTTACTGCAAGCTAAATCGCTGTCCTGTGTCTTGGCGAGAACTAAAACAAGAAACAAATGTATCTGATAGAAGACGGGAGCAAAAAATTAAATATCTTACTTTAACTACTGAAAATATTTTCTTCTTGAACACAGTTTTGAAACAGCCATTTTTGTTTCATTTACATGAAGCTAGCGGCTGCAATAAAACAATATCCCCACACAGTAAGCTACCCATATACGTAAACAAAGTGTGACGTAGATGGAATATCCTGCTCAGTTGCTTTCTCAAATGAAAAACACTGATAATAGGTGTTTAGGATTAGGATCCATACTGCGCACATTAGCAAACTAAGATGAATGCTTACGTTTGCTATAATGTTGTTAGTATGTATCGGTATCGGGGTATGATACATTATCGCGTTACCGTTGCACATAAATGTCCCATGATGAAACAACTAGAAATTTATGACTATTCGGATAATTCATCGTCAATAAAACATTACAACATTTAAAAGTAATAATTAAAACCTATGCTTATCGTACACAGTTATGAAATGAGAATTTTTTACATAACGTTTGCAAACAAGCTTAATTCACTGTCTGATAAGGGCATATTCGTAGACGAGGTCCTTTTTATTTGTGGAGTTAAATCTGCATTACACTTATTAATAAATCAGAATGGCGATCACCAAAGAGGAAAAAAAACTACATTATACCGTAGGCCCATCAGTTAACTTTATGGGCTAATGATGATACTAAATTGACGATTCCATGTGAAAATAGTTCCATGATGTTTTTTTTTACCATCATGTCAGTATTTTTAATCCTACCAGATTTAAATCCTTAATTTGGCAGGTCATTTAATCATCATCTCACTCTAATTTCATTTTCATTTTTGCCTCCATACTCCATTTTACACACCATTGGGAACTGTAACATATGAAAAAAAAGCCTCAGCTTGCGCATTTTACGGATAGCGTTATGTATCCATGTTTTGACTAATTTTAGATCATGGCTTGACCCACCAACGTACCACATCGCAATATTATTATGTGAAAACTGATGTCTTACTATCCCTTCATCACTGCAAGTATTGATTCTATACAGGGATTTGACCTCAATCAGCCGTCATCATCTCCTTTAAGAACATTGCGGAGAGAAAGAGCTTACTACTGCACTTCAAAGCAATCTTTGGAGATTCACTCAAATCCTCCTTTGATCAATTCAACATCTTTGACCTTGAGGACATTTCTGTAGCTGTATCCCAACAGAAAAATACAAGGCTCTTGGAAAAGCTAAAACTCATACACATTAGATCTAGTATCTGTTAATGCGATCCAACATCCTACAGACACCTCTTGTCCCCACCTTTGTTATGAACCTATCCCCTGCTGCTCAGCCTCCTCACTCCTAAAAGGTGGGTAATTACAACAACCGATACCTTACCTTAACATAGACAATTCATTACTAGACATTAAACACTGAATCGCAATCAAACCATTTTGTGCACATAACTGGATAGTAACATTTTTTTCTCTAAACGAAAACCTTAATTTTAGTGATTTAAACAATTAAACCATACAGGCCAGTTACAAAATCACTGTGTGAACGATTTAATACACCACACACAACTTGGTGGACGAACTCCCCCCCCCCCCCATCCATTCCTTCCCCAGCTTCAATTTAATATCACTGAACAGTATCTTTTATGCGTCAATTATCAAGAATACAAAAAGAACCTGCAAGCATAAGCACCAATCTACCACACAAGACATCTCAAGGAGGCACGCTGTTTATCATGATCTGTTATTTGACAACGTGACATAACATTACATGTTTAATTCAGATGATGTGATTTTAGTCATTGCCAGAATGGTTTAGTGTCATTACACTAATTCCATGTATCTTTCGATCAAGGTCGGTCTTTCATTTTTAAGGCTAAAATAGTCCAGACATTCTTGATGGTGTAAAAAACACAACAAATACAGGAAACATTTATTTTGTTCAATATCATACATTACACGCGTCATCATATCGTCCCCCGAAGACACAGACGTATCTTTCGGGCATCTACACATATTGCATCCACTTTTTCCGCTTTATCTTACAGAGAAACATCGTAATTCAAGCTACGTTCTCAATTCTTCGTCTTTGTGCCAATTAGAATTGTTCCAGACATTCAAACAAAAAGACACCGGCTGCTGTTTACAAAAGAGAGGAGAGACCCATCTATACCACTTAGTTCAAATAGCAATATAACTCGACAACTTTGTTATGGAACAAAAACTAAATGCACAAGAAGGTATTACTATTGTGTATGGAAAGCCTCGCTCGGCAGTAAATATTGCACGCGGTATTGTGTAGATTTCATTATAAGGAACCATTCAGAAGGTGATGAATAGTAAGCAAAATAATTCATGTTTTCTAAAAGGAGGAATTAATTAAATATTTACAAAGAGGAAATAGAGCGAAATTAACTACAAACCATGCTAATTCAGCTTCTAAAATAGGAGGAAATCGATTTTAGTTTTGTCATGAAGTGGAATGCTTACATTATCTTGTCTGAGATTTTGATTTGTATTTGACCCGATCCGTAAAAAACGGAAAGCGAAACAACGGTTTAGATACATGTTTTGGTTCATGTTAACTCCAACTAAAGGTTCCAAGGGCTTCAAAATAAAGCAACATTTTATGTTAAAAAGGGACTATGCCACCGGTAATGACATGCAAACTAAGCAGCCATGAACCAGTTCAGTTCCTGTGAAGGAAGTCTGCTGGCAGATAAAGACTACATTTTAAAACACTCTTGACATCAGCTTAATTCATCATTGATAAACACTTCTCCTGTGACCTTCTCGTCTTCCTGTCACTAGAAGTTCGATGGAGATTTAAAACAAGGCTCAAACGACCCCATCATCTTCTGATATCTAGCGACAAATACGTCTGTAATACGAAATGGCATGAGTGGAATCTGCTTGAAGAAAAACAAATCATCACCCTAAATGACTGGAATACACGAAAATTAATCTGCAATATACGATGATGTAAAACCACGTTTATTGACGTATTCCCCATTAAGGCATTCAAACAGTTTTTATAGAATGTCATGAAATCTATATTGAGGTATGCTGTCTATTCTTAGAGATCAGATGCATGCGATGTTACGTATTTAACATCTCACTACAATGAGGGGCTTCCCTTTCGAATATTTTAAAACTTTAAGATCTATTTTCCAAAAATATCCTTTTCTCTTTGGAATTTTTTTGTTAAAACAACATAGGAAATTCACTTTTTGAGGATAACAATTGATTCTCCAATGGATTATATTTAATATATTTATATTTCACGTTATTACCGATCTATTTATAAACAACATAGCAATATTTCACTTAAGTTACACCTTTCTAAAAATATAAATTTCCTCTCTTTAAAAGGCCAATTTAATTATCGACAACAATCTGAACGAAATTGCAGGCAATCCGATTATCATTGACATTATCTGGAAGCACATAAATATCTTAAAATTCCATCCAACAAACGGTGGCACTGTCTTTAGATCTAAATTAGTAGAAGAAAATAAGACTGAAAAACCTCTTCATCCATGGGATGTTCAATGATACTAATACGTTATTATTTGACAGATCTGTCAGCACTTTATTCGTACTGATGAATTCGCTTGTATTGTATTCACATTTTGTAAGGTCACATTCAAAAAAGGCTTTCAAGGGCGATCATTGCACTAAATTGATTGCTAACAAGGGACACTTAAATCAAGACGACTTGCTTTTAAATCTTGTTCTGCAGCATTAGCTTAAATCATGCATTAATGAGAAACATTAAGGATGGAAAATATCCATTAAGGATTTAGAGTAAGGTTATACTCCTTAGTTAATAGGCCTAAGTAATCTCCAACGCATAAGATTTAGCTTATTAACATTAATTGTTTATTGCAAGTCAAATGTTAGTAAGATATCTTGTCCATAATTACCACATAAAACAACGAGAAGTAAGTCCATGGGAAGATTAACTGGCCGCTGTTTAGATGTACTAATAACACTTACCTACAAATATAGAAAAAATATTGTATTAAAATTATGTACGTTCAATTTTAGTCATTGATGATTATTTTACTAAAATGTTCGGTAAGATAACAATCCCACAGCCCTCGAAAAGAAGCCTCATATAAACATCAACCCCGGCCTTGTAATAAGAAGGTTACATATTGTGTGCTTGATGAACTGAACTAAAATGGATGAGAAAAGTGGACAGTACAAATCTTTCACACTATTGCACCCTGAGACTTTATCTCTTTTGCCCTAATCTGGATAATGCTAATAAAACTCCTAATATGGAAAGCTAATCTTGCAAAAAAACCCTGGATTGCTGCAGTTGTTATGGAGCTACCACCCATGCGGAATTTTATTTGCCATGCCTATTTCCCAGGGATATAAACGTATTTTGGTGTATGAATTCGACCTAAGGGTAATGTTCACACTTCATGGAGCTATCATCTTCTCACATCTTTTAAACCAAAACAAGTATGTACAGTTTGATTAATGCTTCTCAGCCAAAATCTTTCTGTACATTTTTTGTGGAGTAAACGAGTGTTGGTCCTTTCAAAAAAACAAACCATTCAGTTTTAAGCGCAATAATATCTGAATATAGCAGAATATAGAAAAATAGATGGAATTGTTCTTTTTGCTTTATTTTGGGAAACTCCACTTGTTATAGTTTGTTATTTCATTTGTCACGGAATGGCAAATGCGTCATCTGCATAACAGTCGTCATTTACTTCAGATGGCATATCCAAACCTGTAGTTACAGGATAAAAATAACTAGAGTCTCACATGTTCTCATGTGATGACCCACAGGAACAGAGACATCATACATTCATGCAACAATCACATCTATCCATATTGGTCAGTAATATCAAAAAGAATGCAACAACCAATGAATAGGTATCATGCCGAAATTTAAACCCTCATGTCAATATATTTGCATCTCTTTGACAACTACACATCACAGATCATTTTTCTAAGGAAATTACAAAACCCAAAAAGGTAGCATGACGTACAGATTAGATGGTAAACTAGCGGTTACCATGGACCAGAGATCAGATATTGACCAGCACCATTGAGAAGAAATCTGCAGTAATCCATGGGATCAGTTTGACCCGGTCGCACGGTTTGATTAGAATTCAGGAGATGGCCTACAGGCTATCATCACATGGTTATCCCACGTCATCTAGGAACAGGGGTGATTGCAGCTTACAGACACAAAGCTGTGACATTTTTACACCAAAACTCATTTCACCGTTCTCTACATATACAGCGAACTGAAGTGTTAGTCATCTGAATGAGATACTATGAGAAACCAACAGAAGAAGTTTCCTTCAAAGTACCAGTAAGCTGCTTCGGGAAATTCAACTTGACCTGGTGAAATGGACCAATCAGCATGTGTAATATAGCCCATAGGCTGCAAGCCATAGCCATATCCCAATCAATCTCATATGTGATCTGTGCTAATCCCTAACAGTAATTTGTGAGTACATACATCAGGTTAAACATGTTTATTACATTTACATACCTCCTACTGTACACTGGATTCAATCTAATTGGCAAATTCCTCTATGAAAGCATAGCCTTTTTGAACAGTAATAAAATTTATGGATAAGCTCATGATAAAAGCAGCAGATCTATTTGCGGGACAAAATCAGAAACATCAATCGAATATAGTGAACTGTCGGGATAAGAAATTCTGATTCTATTATCGAACCTTGTTACTATTAATAGTTTAGTTACTTGCACCATTAGCTGTCGAAATGAACTGTATGTTTTAAAAAATGTTTAAACTTATTAAACTCAAATGCCTTTCAACATTTTATCTTCACGTATGTGGATTCCTAATATAATGGAGAACACAGACGCGTTAGGGATAACACCATTACGTCGTCGTGGCTTTTTTACCTCCTTGTCAACAAATGGTAAAGCTTGTTTTCACAGCATTAAGAAATCTCATTGAGTTGTCAGGTTAGGTAACAAGTTCTCTACGACTAATCCCAGCTTTCTAACCTTCTAGTAAAGACCTCCTTACAAGGCCACTTGACCAGGTTCCCTCATACAAAAATTGTGCATTTGTCTCGTACAAAAAGCATGTAGAAAATGCCAATGTGAGTCAACAGTCGCAGAGCGATTTGATTGCATTGATCACAACCAAAGCACCAACTCATTAATGGATATTGACGTGGGGAGAGACGGGGCCTTGATGCCATTACATCTTAAAAATACACATAAGGATTTCTTTTTGTCTTTGAAGTTCTGTTCTCACTGTCTTACGTGATGAAACGTTTCATACAAAAATCGTGTTCTTGAAAGCATGATGTTCTACCGAATGAACAAACTAGGCTATCTGCTTTTCAGTCTGCATTTCAAAATAGGACGAGAATAGTTGATCTGAGCTCGTTTGACAATTTGAAGAAAAAAACTGGTCACGAGAACACTGGCCAAAATACTACATTCAAAATAGTGTATCAACAAAAATAAATAAAGAAATCAATAAAAAGCATAATAGCTGTGTAGAAGTCAAGTCCATGCAACCAATCTTAAATAAAGAACATTCACTTTGAGCGAGCTAGGCGGCCGGCACTTCGAACAAAAATGGCAGTGAATATAATTCTTCGTGAAGCATTTAGCATATCTTGGTAGCTTGCATATTTGAAAGAATTTTATCAGAAGCAATACAGTTTTTATGCATAGGCACTCCACTTAAATGGTGTATTTTAAAGCCCTCCCCATGCATACCAAAATCACAGCTGAAAATGTAATAAAGCAGCATGAATAGACCTCTGCCAAATTTAGTGACCATCCGTAAGGTCAAGCATCAGTTAGCCATGCATTTCTGAACGTCCATGTGGGCGTTATTGGCGATAGAGCCCCTAGCCTAATTTCCCTTTATATAGTATCCCTCAGTCATTTATGCAGTTGAATGAGCCTCCCTAAAGCAGTGGGTCACTTCTAATTTGCCTTTTGATAGAGTGTCTCGCAGCGGCTGTTCTTAAAACTATTACTGGGGAAGCTGCAGTTGAAAAGAATTGCAAATCATCACAGCCAACTCGCTTTAATCCATTTCACCCCCTTTGAATGTAGTCTTATTAGGTAGGGGCAGAATATAGGTCATATACATATCTGCTATTTGAGTAATACTATGCTAACGCAGAAGAGACAGCTTTCGTTTATCAAGCGGCGCTCAGAACAAGCTCAACCATGTTGGCACACGATACCGTCGGTACAGAGACAGAATAAAAGATTTGCCTTTATATAGGGTGAAGCGTTTCGATCGTTTTGTGAGCATTACACTTTCCGTATTAAAATCAAACCTTGGAATAAATGACAAACAACATTTTGTCGACTGTCCTTTTACTAGGTCGGCACCTGCACTAAAAATGGGAGATTTAAACAGTAAGCTTTTCGTTTCATTATTTGGTAAAGCCGATTCCTTAACGTATTACATTCGTCTTAAACATTCTCGACAACGTAACAGCATGTGGTAACGTCAGTCCAAATGTCTTTTCATTTATTCATACATATGTGTTATCACATTAATGAGGGTGATGCCTGTATCATTTAATCCCATTCACGTTTCCTCTTTAAGCACACAAGCGCAAAAAGAACATAAAACTACTTGACTTGCAGCATCCACAAAGCAGCAAAAGTGATCCATTAAAGGGGTCATACGATAAATACATTTATGTGCGTAAGAATGTCTATCCAATAAAGTAACATGGATTCAGTCCTCAGGGAAACGGATGTGCTGTAGAACTTCACTGATAGATATCTAGCAGTGTCCAGGCTCTGCTGCCCGCACTGCACAGAAAGCAATGCTAGCAATTCAATCTATTTCCTATTTTCTCGTTTCGCCCCAAAGGAATAACATGAAATCATGTCTATCGACAGGTTTATTTATCTTTTAAAAGGTACAAAATAAAACTAAAGGTTTAGGTCATTGAGGCGCTTTTGTGGAAAAATTTAAATTTTCTGTTACTGGTGGAAAAGTAAAGAGACCATAATGAAAATAGTTGCTAGCTTTAAATTGTATACACCTAACCGAAAAAGAATAGATCTATTCCGACCAATGAGCTAAACCCCTGCAGACGGTTAGCTTTTTAACTGTTGGCCCATTCTAACCTCTTCTTTTGATTGTCAAATCCATAATCTTTCTTGGAACACTGTGCAGGGTTCCCACTTTTCTGCACTCACAAAATTCCAGGATATTTCCAGGATTTTATACAAAATTCCAGGTATAATTTT
>JBCAUI010516578.1:0-12165 GCA_038406195.1 Haplosyllis anthogorgicola | reverse complement strand
AGATACCTTCTCCACCTTCTCTGCTTTCTTGGCAGATTTGTTGAATATGATCTTTCCAAAGAAGATCTCTACTTCATCTCTGATCATATCTAATTCTCTTACAAGCAGCATTTTCAATTTGTCCACTGAGGACAAGTAATCATCATACAGACTGGTGACAGTATATGTTTGCCATTTGGAGTTCTTTTCCTGATGTTGAAGTTGTTTCAAGATTGATATCATGCACAGGTGGTAGTTGTCCACACTATGATCTGCTTGCATCATCTGAATTGGTGTTGTACTCAAAGAAATCAACATCATCACTGTTGGATTCGCTATCTGAACAGTCAGTTGCAGGGGCATAGGTTGCATCATCATTATCACTGTCATCATGGTCATAGTGTTCCTGACCATCAGTACCCTGAGGGTTCTGGTTTGCACTCAAAGTATTTGTTTGTTGTTCAGTAGATGAGTGAAGACAATGGCCATATTTGGTACCCTGCAGCAGATTGTTAAGCTCTGTGAGTGTGAGGTCAGATGGCATGTGACCTACCCTCCTTGTTTCTTTGTCTTTCAAACGTTGCATATGAGCTTCCCAAACATCAGTCCAATTGGGAGTATTTATTTGCCACCATGGAATATTGTAAGGAGGCAGGTGTCTGGCCATGATGAACTTAAGCAGCTTACCCTTGTCCCAGTGTTGCACAGATTTCCAAATGTCTCTCATCAGCAGTAGACAAGTCAGTGGATCCCCATTGCTGTGTCTGGTAGCTAGGGGTAGCCACTGGCCATCAAACACCTCACACAAGATGCTAGCATTTCTACCTTTGCATTCTTGTCTCACATCATTGAGGAGAGCATTCAATGTTTCAACATCAAGAGAGTCTCCTTTCATGGTGTATGCTAATGGAATATGAGGAGGAATGCCAGGTCTTCTTAATCAGTCACTATCAGTTACCATGAAAGCCATAATTTCAGATGCCTCCTCTTTCAAAATGCCTGTTGCTTCCTTAATGCAATGCTGGGATTAATCACAAATACTGTGAATGTCACCCAGGGGAAGGTACTCTTCGAGTTCCATTTGAAAGTGCCGTGGCAGAATGTGATATGGAATGAAGGGTTTGTTGCAAATTACAAAGTAGTCACCCTCTTCACCTGTCAGCACTGCTGTGCTTGGTAAGTTCACAACCACAATTTGTCTGTCTTGGTGACAAACATTTTGGCGAGTACTTGTACCACATAAAAGATTGGACATGAGTAGCAAACTGGAATCTTGTGAGGTTAAGGAAATGGACATTTGATTTCCACACAGATGGGGTCTCTGCTCATAAAACATTTGAATTGCAGCTGCATGAAGTCTGGAAATGTTCAAATCTGAAACAAGCAATTAAATACTTAATTACATCCTTAACAATGATAAACATACCAAGTATTTTTTTGCTTGAAGGCAAACACTACACACATGTCTGTACATTTGTTGATATAGTGGTGAGTTCAAAAAATTATCAAATGAGCCCATTGGGTGAAACTTCTAGAACATTTTCCATTTGATAACCATCCACAAACACTGATCCCACCTCATAAAGTACAGCACATGATGGCAGTAGAGCTGGCATGACTATTGTATTTAGTGTCACAATTGCATTGACCTGCATAAACATAGTAAAAATTGCAGCTTTTACATTGAATTTGGTAGTCATTTGTGACAAATAAATACTTGTTCCAATTGACCTCACACATATTTGTTTTCTTAGAAAAGTATTTCATTGCAATTAAATGCATATGTCTCACCTCATTTTCTGATCTGTAAACAAGGCATTCCTGCACATCTGGGGGATATTGTGGCAGACCCTTCTTATGCACAAATTCATCTAAATGCTGTTGTAGAGCTTTGCCCATACAAAGTCCCAGGGCATTGTAAGCTGTACTGCCAGTAACAAAGGCCCTCTGTTGCATTGTAAACCATTCTGAAGATCACTGCTTAACATATTCAGGGTGAGCCTCCAAATTAATGTGTTGTTCCACATCAATAGGAGGAAGAAGGATGTGAGCATTATTTCCCTCAGTCATAACCACATGACCACTGGTTTTCAAGGTACATGCATTTTGATGAATGTGAGCAATTCAAAAATGGCACTAACACAGCCCAACACCTTATTCACCCATAAATAGGAGTGATAGAGAAATGTCTTGCACTTGCTAAGGGCCCTTCCATATCATTTGACATTACCAATCTGATTGCTTCTCTTTGTAAAGCTATTGAGTCACCTCTTCAGAATCAGCTGATGTTCTCGCACATTTTTTATCCGTTTTCCTATGACTTTTATCAGTGCTTCAAGTCACTCTGATTTCAAATCATCACACATGGAAAGGAAGTCATCCAGCAAACTATCAATGAATGCCATTTGTCTGTGCATCTTTTCTTTGACTTTATTAATGGGCATTGGTTTCTCATGACCCCAAAGATTGACATCACCTTGAAAGTCATCCTTCAAACCTCTGGCTACTTTTTGCCATCTATCAATAACATCAAATCAGAAGTATTTTGTATTATGTCATAGGCTTGTGAAATAAGTCCTGGAGGTATAACCTTTGGAAGATGTTTTGACCAAATGTTCAAGTATTTCTTTGTAGGAACTGCAAAGTTAATTCTAGCCTTGTTGGGAGAATACTTTCCTTTCTTAGTCTTTTTGCTTGTCACTTGCCCAAAGTTCTTTTCTCCACTGAGATAGTTGATGAAAGAACTTCCAAAAAGATGACTTACAATGCCAAAGAATTTCTGAGTGATGGGATGATATCGCATATTTGTCATACTGTGCAATGTTTGCCAGGTGGCATGCTCCAAGCCCAAAAGAATGGTGATTGTTAATGGTGACAGTTTTCCAAAGGCTAGTCCATGAAAATGGTTCATATAATGTCGAATTACTTCATAATGATTCAATCTTTTCACTAGTTTCTCAATGGTTGATCTATCCATCAATTCTTTGATACATTTATTCATGTATCTTTCTGATGCAGTATTTGATTGTCTGCCCTCAGTATCATTATCCTGATCCTTCTCCTGATCAGGATCATTCTCATTATGATTATGAGAAGCACACTCAGAGTTGGGATCATTCAAGACCTTGTGAGAATCTCCATAAACATGCACAGTCTGAGACCTCAATAGCACTTGTCCCTCCTCCAATGATGAATTGGCTTCAGTGTCATAATCAACATTCACTGAAATGTCACTATCAATTACTTTCAAAGGCAATTGTTCTTTGCACCTAAAATATAGGTCATAGTTTGCAGGCAAATTATTCAAGTCAGGTGTACCAGCTACATCTCCACTATCCACACCATCATCTTGGTCACTTTCAACATTAGTATATTGTTGCTGCAAACTGTTTAATGCATCACTAACTTTGATTTCTTTCACTCTTTTGCTTGCTTTACTTTGGTACAGACTCAAATGTTTCTTCTTCCTCTTTATTTTCATACCTGGATGCATGAAACCTTTACCCTCTTGAGGGTCCTGACTGTTGTTTTCACTGTCTGTCATATTGCTATAAAGATGAAATCATGTAAAGAAATAAAGTATTTTGTTGTTCAATGGGTGTGATGTAACTGTCACAACCTAATTGAACTTTACACATGGGAAGTATTTCTTTGTCGATTTTTCACATCAGCAGTGTAACTTTACCTATGATGTCATCATTTGGATGAATTCAGTGTTAATTTAACCATTTAACCATTACATTTTCATCAATTAAATCAGGTTTTTGACCAAAAACACACATTACGAGATATGTGCCACACAAGAACTATATATCATATGAAACCTAACTGCATGAGCAACATTTCTATGTAAAAATACTTGGGTGGAACTGTGTCCATTGACTTACATCAACGAATGTAAAAATACCCTGACAAACTGTATAAATGCATATCTGATCTTGCAAACCATTTTATTTGTAGATTACTAATATATGCAGTAAAATATATACATACCCAGGATCTCCAATTTATTTTGAGCCAAATGTACACAATAGATTTCTATATTTAGTCCATATTTCCACAATTACGCTCAATTTAAAATCTTGTGTTCAAACTGCCCCCATAGGGCCAATGTTAAAAATGTAGTCAGTGTTGCATTTTTGAAGCATACTTAGGCAGTATTTATTTGTGTATCAACCCCCTGATAAAGTCCCATTATGATGCAAAATACCCCAAGCCCATGCTATTTCTTTAAACTCCAATAACTTTGTTATTGAACCATAATAACACAAAAAATGAAAACCAAAATTATGGAATCTAATATCATTATGTCTTGGTTATGTCAAATTGGGTGTAAATAACAGTGATGAATATATGTGGTCAAAAAAGTACGTGGAAAACCAAATAATGGTGTGTTGCCAAAAGGAGTATGTGGCCTGCTTAACTTGATGTCTGTTGTCTGAAATAAATTTGATTTAATATCAACATAGGAGAACAAATTATCACTATTTTGGTTTACATTGTCTGTGTTATTATTCTAAAATAGAGAAGAAATTTAAGGTTAAAGAAAATGTGTTGCTGGGAGGAAGGCGCATCCTAATGAATGTATTATTTGTATTCAATTGTTCAAGTATGGGTGACAGGTATAGTATCAAATTCAAAAAAATACTTATAAAGATTTCACTCGTAACAGTGAAAACATACAGGGAGAATTTTCTTTGTGTAAAGCGACTTGTGTCTATCTTTAGAGCGATGCAAGTAAAACCCCTTGACCCAATCCATTGCAATATTGTTTATTCCATTTCATCTCATGCGGGGTCCTTTTGTGCCCTCCAAGTGACCATTCTCGTACTACAATCTTTAAAGTAAATAATTGCTATTGACTTATTAATGCACTGGAAGGGGAACAGTGCAACTTTTCGGATACATTAACAATATTGGAAGTCACATGAATCACATTTCTTAACATTTGCTATTGAATAGTGGAAGGCTCCTTCGGATGTAAATTGAACTGAATTACCAGTCCCTTTTTTTTACTTACACGAAAAAAGTGGTCGCTTTAAAGCCGCAAAATTGGCTGCAAGTGTAGTAAATGGGAAATGGCATTGAAACTGTCGGAAAATATTATGGGATGCACAAAGATACATTACAATGGAGGTTTTTCCAAGCTCGATGTCCAGGTATTCACCTAATTCCCCCTAATTTGATAAGAGCTATACCAGTACCATTTTAGTGTAGCAGTGATACCTATTTTGGTAGGTATAATGAACTTATGTCAGTATGTTTAACCAAAATCAGTGCAGTTCCCTTACACAAAAGCAATACCATTTTTGGTCTGTATCTATTTGCAATTGTAGAACAATGTGTAGACATACATGCGTTATGTCAATTAAACTGTCTCAAGAATTTGTCAAATTACATAATTTTGGTGAGTTAGTTAAGGGAATTGTAATTTGGAAAAACATGTGATTTCAACTTTACATTTTGCTTTGAATTTGCACAGTTCAACCGCTTTTCTTTTTGCCTCACCAGGAGTCAAATGCTGGTTTAACTGGCCATCTACAGTAAACAAATGTTTAATAATTGCTCCTTATGTATTGCACAGGTTCCCTGCAGCTTAAGTACAAATTAGACAGAATACGAATCAAGAAAAACCTCTAATGTGCAAGAGAATCTGAGCAAAACTAGGACAGGTTGTATGATGTAAATCTCATAATGGCGGAAGAGCCTTATGTAAATCCATAATGACAACTGGAAGTCCCATTGACACAATGTTATAAATGGCAAAAAATGTCATCTTATTTTCATTGCTGCAAATTCGAACTTATGGACCAAATATCCCTTACATCTCTCTTTATTTCTATAAAATGGAGACGAGAAGACATAAAATAAATCATTTTGTATGTATTCTCGTCCTTATTTTCAGAAATGATTACTTTACTTTAATACAAATTGGTCCAAAAGTTTAACATATTAACATCATATACCCTGTAGGAGTATCAAATCGAAACGTAAAACGTGTAAGGGATGTCCTGCTCCGCAAGAAAGAAAAAATCAGAAGCCGCTAGTTTTGAGATGATGTATGAAGCACTTAACCGTGTATGTCTTGTGTGTTATTACCTCGGGACCCGGGTATTAGTTGCTCTGTAGCCTTCGGGGAATCCATTAGTGATGACTGAAACTGGACACAGAGAAGTTATTTACGTAAGAACCTACGTTAACCATGTGTGTAATATCGGTATCGTAAAATAAACGGTTTTGGTAAATTTTAACTTGCCTGCCTTGTCCTTAAGAGGTCTGTCACCTACCATGTTTAAAAAATTAAATATTTTGTTGGACCAGGGTCCATTTGTTGGGTCACTGATTACCCTTGTTTGAGACTTCATGAGACCTTCCCCATGGATTTAAGCCAGGGTGGATCTCTTGCCTGCACTCTTTCTTGTTTGCACAGGGGGACGCCAACCCTATTTTTGCCCAAAATTCAGCGAAACATCAGCAAAAATCGCATCAAAATAAAAAAAAAATTGCGACCGTCAGGGAGCTCCTCGGGCACTCCCTGCCCCCCCCGAAATCCGCCAATGGTAATAGAAGTTGTGTTACAAGCTGCTGTGCATGCTGGTGTATTTACAAAAATGTAAGCCGATATAGGGTAAGCCAATATTAACTGTAAGTAACTTGCATTTACACTGTTTCTGCAAATGTATTACGTCATTCCATATGTGCTTTGTTTGACTTCAGATTTTCGTCTATGAAGCAAAAAAGCCTAACCTGTAAATAGCGCAGCTGGATAGAATATGGATTACTATTTGGACAGATCGATAATGATACGCATGATTTATTTATGAAAATAACAAATTACCTTATAATTTAGATTTAATCCGATTTCCGTCGGAACTGCTGCTTTCGTGCACATTGTTCTCATGCGTGACACACGACTGTATATTGTAGTATGTTCATTTCAAAGTTGTTTTCAATATATCACTAATTGACGTAACAAAGAGTTGCAAATCATTTTTTTTCCAGAATATTATTGGCATGAATATTCAACGTGGGTAGAGTAGATAAGGACTGTGGACATATGAGTGAGTTTAAGTTACACGTTTCACGCCAAAGTGTACGTGTAAGTTTAAAATAGTGAAGTGTTAACCGATAATGTTAAGTTGTGCAAATATGTCAAAAAATCACTAGATTCCCCCTCAGCAGTGAATGTAACACTGCCGAGTAACTCTGCAGTGTTATGTTTGCTGCTGAGGTGGAATCTAGTGATATTGGAATTCATCTTACACGTACACGTAGGGATGAAACGGGTAGCTTAAACTCTCTATGGTTTGACGATGATTTGTAACTTACAATGGTTTGGAGTTTATTCAATAGGTTTTCTGACGCTTTATCGTGAAAAGGAATGTTATTGGAGCTTTCTCTTTTTTTCCTACCCATGCAGATAAGGCTGTAAAATTTGCACTATTTTTAGAACTTAACTGGTAGCATGATACCAATGACGTGAAAGGACTACATTTGATGATGAAATCTAAAATTAGCATTTCTAAATTACCTTGTAAATTACCAAATTTTACTAAAAATAGAACGATAAATGTATTTCGATTAATTTTGCCTGAAAAATTAGTCTGAGTCAATTGGCCTGAGTCAATTCACCATCACTTGTACTAATATTTACAAAGGGATAAAGTTGAGGCCAATTACCAAATTTAGATAGTTCACCAGCCTGATTTAGGAATATTTGCCTAATTGTTTGGGAAAAAACGTAATTCAGAACGGCTAGAATAGATGTTTCAGTTTGAGTGAAAAGAACAGCATGGAGTTCTGGTGTGGCAAAATGAAATCAACTTCAACTGATGAGTGACACAACCTAAAATTTCATTGTTTTAGAAACAGTTGATCTTGGAAGGGGTAGCTCTCCCTCATGAATGGAGCGACACAGAATAAAAAAGTGGCTCAGCAGAAAAATGAAAAATTGTACAGCACACTTGAAAATGTCTTCCATTCAAAGTGGCATTATATAAATCGATAAGATTTAACTTTAAATATAGCGTAAATGTAACAAATATGATGGTTTTGAAGAGGGAGTGACGGCAAAGAATGCATTATCCTTATTCAAACAGTCTTACTGAAATTGGTTAGAAACACGAAACTTGCACCTTAAACTTATTACGCCATTGAATGAGGATTAGTTTCAGAATTAAGCTCCATCGTTGAGGTACCTGAAAACCCAAGGTTGGTAATGTTTCCGATAATTCCAACCAAAAAAAAGCTTGGCGCACTGATAACTTGCTGTGCTTAGACTGAGTGATTTGTCATATCAATAACCAACAGGCTCTCCGCCTGATTAATCCGCCATGTCTGCCTGTCAACTGATATTTCCTCCCTTCATTGATGTAATTAAGATATGCAGTTTTCAAAGGCGATTTTGCTAGTGTTTATGACTTACGGTTCTAATTTAAAACAAATCATATCAATGGGCGTTATTTATCTGCTACGAAGTGAATCAGCATGCAGCTCCAGAAAATCCTTTCGATTTGTAAAAGTACAGGACAAGAAAGAGAGAACAGTGGCAATATACGCTATGTTTTTATGTGTTATTGTTTCAATACTGGGAAGTTCATCCTCTGGTGGCGGACTATAACAGAATTTCATCCTCACTGCAAGTTCTTGGGTCAAACGACTATCGATATTCAACAGGAAGAAACGAAATATGCATTCATTTTAGTGAGCCCGTAGTGTAGTGGTCAGTAGACAGAAATCGTATCATTTTGGAAACGAAGAGAACAAAGAAGAGAACGAAAGAACTTCACGCTGTGCTTTTGATCGCTATTGTTAAACTTCTGATACAAATTCTGTGTATTTAAGCATGAAGCACTGCTGTACACACAGTCCAGGTTCTATTCTTGGGCAGAGTAGAGTCACTGCGCAGATGTATCAGTGAATCACAACCTCACCAGACGAAGATGTAGAATTGGCACCAGCCTTGTGTGGGAGGAAATGATTGTGTGTGTTCCCACACTAGATGTTTAGCTGCCACCTGATCTGATCATCATGAGGTGACGGCTCACTTGAGGGATAGCTCACACCAGGTTGGGTGACTTCTCAGATGAGCTACTGGTTGGGAAGTTTAAATTTGTAAACCTCCTTTGATAAGGCTTCAATGTCTGGGAAAGCAAGGTATACGAAGAATAAATTAACTTTATTGCCTGTTCAGATTCCATAACATAGAGTAAATAATAGGGTTAACATTATGGTGAACAACATTTGAGAGAAGGCGATTTAACATTTTACTGAAAACACAATACCGTGTTTCCCTGCAAATTAGCCCTGGGCTTATTCGGGGGGACAAGCCTTTTGAGAAAAATAAAATTGACCAAATTTGCAAGACCATGGTCTTATCCACGGGGATATGGTCTTATATTTGGGGAAAAAGCTAAAAAAAATTCATTGAAAACTCAAATATCAAAATATTTTATACATTCATATTCTTGCTCCTTATAATGTAAAATCAACTTCCCATATTGCCTTGTGTGCAGTCACCAGTAAACAGTTGCCTTTTTGTGGTTATTGGTTGGTGTTCTAAGTACATACATAACAACTTTGTTGAAATATTTTATCATGATCAATGGACATGAAATTAAATTCTTGAAGACAATGGGCTTATTTGTGGGTTGTTTCCCCAGCGATAAGACCATGGTCTTATTCACAGGGTGGTCTAACTTTTAGGGAAACCCGGTAAAGCAAATTACCTTGCAATAAATTCACCGTGGCTCAAAAAGCTGTTTTACTTCCTGGCAACACAGAGGGTGAAATTGTCTTCAAATCTTGCCCGAGTTACCGCATGGGTTGGTATTTACTTTCGCCGTGAATTCAATTGCGATATTTTAACCGACAACTGTAAGGGGGTCCTCAATCATAAAATAAGGATGAATCGAAAAACAGCAGGAACGGAGGATCTTCGCTGAAAGGTCATTAGAAACAAAGGAGAAGACTATGCAGCTTAATAAATTGGTATTCATGAAAAAAAACCCCTAAGATATGAGGCAGTCTCTCGGGCTGTTGACCAGATTGTTTTGAACATGTCTGTATCCTTCATGTCGCCATGGTAACAGTATCCGGCAAAGTCCCGTTACGTCAACAATTTGGTTAACAAATATTTACATACCAAGCATTCTTCAGTGAAGCGGGTTTGTCTCAACTAAAACAATATTATTCTGGTTACTGAATTTAGCTGCAAATAGGGGTTTAGGGTTAAAAGTTTAGCTTTATTAAACATCTATTATTTGTAATTAATTTATGCATGAAGATAATTATTACATTTGATAATTGTTGGCTTTGTGCTGACTGGTACTCAAGTGAGTACTTAGAGGATGTGCAACTTGCAATGTGCCCAGATTATTCAAGACTATTCCACAATTGAACATCAGAGAGAGTTACTAAGTTCATATTAGTTTTTTGCGAAATGTATACTGGAAAATTTGTTATTTAAAGAAAACGAATAATGTAAATAATACAGAATTTGTCACTCTTTCGAGAAACATTGATTGGAGTCATAACTTTACATCCAAGTGCAATAATTCTCTGTCTGCTCGTTTTAAAGTTTGTAATACAAAATTGTAGACAGTGCTCCTGATTATGGACACTTGTCGGCCTAGAACTACACATCTTTGTCAAGATGTTGGCAAGCTGTCCGCCGAATGCTTTGCTAAATTGGATAATGCCTGTAAGGAATTCAATTCCTCTGGACAGTTTAATCCACAAGAGCGTTCTACATTTATTCTGTCCATTCTGCAAAGATCTATCCTTCATTTAATTCTCAGGTGAAATTTCAGATAGCTGTAGGAATTTCATTCCCATAGATTCATTGCTTATTGGGAAAAAATTGCAAGAACGATAACGGGTGCCCTATTATTCATAATGCCCACTATAAGTCTCATTGACACTATCAGCTCTTGAAATTCCTGTCAATTTGGAAACGTAAGGAACAAAACAAAGAACAAAATAATAATATTCTCTGGTTAAACTAGTGGACCGATTTAAATAAAAGTAAAGTAATAATAACAGCAAAATAAGGATGAGAAAAATACAAAATAATTTATTTTAGCTTTTCGGTTTCAATTTTATAGATATAAGGAGAGATGTGAGAGATGTTTGTTCCATAAGTTCCCATTTACACCAATGGAAATAAGATGGCAGTTTTTACCATCCTACATCCTACACCTTGTATTATGGATAAATATTACGAGGCAACTTTTACGTGTTAAGTTGCTTATGAAGGAATCAGGTTTCAGACCATGTTTATTTTCCTGAATGCAGAATATGGATTGATCAGCACTTGTTGGGAAAAAGTGCAGTCGATGCTCAGCCATGTAGTCCAAACAAAGGAAACGATGGCGCCCGAACTGTATGTCACGTACTTTAAATTCAAACTTTTACTCCTATTCCATTTTTCGCTAAATTTGAAAAAAAAAAACCATGTAAATCAAACTTATAATATTGTATTTATATCTGGTACCAGCATCTTCAAAATGTCGATATAGCAACTACTGATAGTAAAATTATAAAACAATTGCAGAATAATAGTTCTGGTTAGCAGGGAATTCTAGCCAGAGTTACTGGAGAGTCCATGTGAAACAATACAGCCTACAAAATTCCTGACAGTTTTGAAACGTTCTGAACAAAAGAATCCCGTACTGTGCTCTCGATAAGCTATTGTCTCAAAACAGATAGGAAATTCAGGACCTGGTATCTTGACCTGTAGACGAGTGTAAATTCTCAGGAAAACATCAACGTTTTGTCTTGTTTATTTTGCATGCCTGATCTGGCAAAGCTGTCAGGAGAATTACATACTATTATCAATAAAATGACTAAATACTGACTAACTTAAGTAATGGACTAAAATGGATTGATAACAGTATTAATTTGCCTGTCAAATCAGCCAAATGCTAAAAATACTTAATTTTTAAAACACTAGACAGACTACAGTTAAGGAACCTTCCCCGAGTTTGGGGGCTGGGTGGTCGGAGACCGAAGGACTCCCTACAGTTTACCCAGCCTGCAACTGCAGGCCAAGGGCTGGGTAAACCATAGGGAGTCCAAGGGTCTCCAACCACCCAGCTCCCAAATGAGGGATGCAGGTTCCTATTCTAACATGACTTGACCTGAAATAAAATATTCAAATGACTAAAATTACGTCATGACACTGTT
>JBCAUI010516567.1:0-12165 GCA_038406195.1 Haplosyllis anthogorgicola | reverse complement strand
TGTATCTGTGCCATGCTTGACCATATATGGGCAATCAGAATCTAAACCAGGTCAAATATAACCATATAAGGGCAATTTAGGACATCCAGGCACTATGTGCATCCATGTGCAACCACTTGGAACCATTTTGGACAGGGAATTTGGTCTCCTCTGGCTCAAAGAAATATCATTTATGTCGATTTAAGACTTTTCAAATGAAAATAGAATGATCCGGGATCAAATTAATACCCCAATGCTATTCCAATACGGATTGTGAAGTTAACACTTTACTATCTATTTTAAAGGAAAAAGTCACTTTGCGACACAAGATATAGCTTGAAGATTTTGACGGAATCGTTACTTAATCAATCGATGAATACGTGTGTATACATGTATGCTTAAAATATAAGAAATATTTATTCAACATACATCGCAAAGCACAAGCAAAGTGTATTTAATGTATGATTTGTGCTTAAAAACACAAGCGAAATTTAAAATTTCAACAGTTAACAAACTTGCCTTCAAGGCTGCTAACGCTTCAAAACACAAGGCTAATCTTGTGCCAAGAAGTGCTGCTAAAACTGCATTGAATCGTGCACTGTCCCTGGGTATGGACGTTGTATATTCACCATTCCGTAATACATCTGCAAATCTAAAACCATACTTTTTACAATTATCATTTTCTTAATTTAAATCAAAGGAAATGAACAGTGTAGATATTGAATATGCACACTGGATAAATTAGAGAATTGCAGCCACTACCTGTTCAATAAATTTTCTTTGGGAATCCTAACATGATCAAACGAAATTATTCCATTGTCAACGCCGTTCAAACCTAAAACAGAAAACACAATCTTCGGACATGCATTCTTTTGACATTCCTGTCTTACATATTGTATCTATCTTAATTCATTAACGTTTCGGTTTTAAAAAAAACCGAAACTAGCAACCTTACATATACAGTTGTCCTCGGATATATCGATATTTTTGGTGCAGGAAAATAGCATCGATATAAGCGGGATATCGATATAAGCAGAACATTTAATATGAGGGTCTATTAATTTGGTGTGGAAAAAGGTATCGATATAAGCGGGATATCGATATAAGCAATATCGATATATCCGGGGAGGAGTGTATTTGCTTTTACAGGTTATTGATCGGACTCCTTTTGTCACTTGTGAAAAAGAGAATGTGCCAATTATTTCCCCTTTTATTGGCACCATAGCCTTACCAGGGTGTGCTAGTCCTCGTGGACCCCGAACCAGTCCCACGGGATTTACTGTCAAGTGTCCAGAATTGACGAGTTTTCCGAGATACATCCAGTGCTTCCAATGTGGAAATTTGTCGAATTTTAAGTAACAAATAAAAGACAATTTCTATTCTTATGTTTGGTTGGTCAGTTTATTACAAAAATATTCCACGTCCATTCCAAGTATAAATGGCTAGTTTCCAGCAAGATTCTACATCTATGTACAGAATTATAAATGCATTTTGGTATGATTTAGAGTCCTGCTTTTAATCAAGCAACGGAACGAGCACATATTTACATCAACAAACTACGTTAGCTAAATGGTATGTACACACGTTTGAACACAGTCGGTGGCATACCTCCTCACTTGCCCACCATGAAAGTTCAGGAAGGTCACAGCACATTAACTGTACTATGGTGGCCTGTTTGCACAAGTAGAATTATGCAAACCACATATCAACACAGATAACACTTTTTACAGCATGTTTTTGTAACTCTTCCCAAAACACAGCCCGTAGATGACCACATTAAGAGCCTACGTTTAAGCACCATTGAATTGTATGTTACACATCAGTAGTATTTCAGTTTTGAAAATAAGTTCAACATCGTGAAGAATACCAGAACAAAATTTACTTCAAAAGCATGTGCCAAATTAAATGAGCGAAAGTCGAAAACAGTGCGACTGCGAGAATTTCAAATGATATCAAGAGGCTATCAGCTACATCAGCTATGGCAGTGTGAAGCTGGTTGGCAGCTAGTTTTTGCTAAAGAAATTTGTACGAAAACAAATATACAACATGCACTGTAACGGCCCTGATTATAAACTACTAGCAAAATAACATGCCAAAATATACAACTATATACAAACAATACAAAATAGCTTAGTTTCTTCATGGAAAGGGTTAACTTGGCACTTCTGGTCTGGTTTTTTTTTTCATAAACAAAGAATACGTTTTGTTCCCCTTAAAACTTGTTCGGCATTGATATGTTCACAGGAATATTCAATCACGGAGAAGTGTCGTTACAATTTCTTTAAATACATGATTGTTATTCTGTTTCCAACACATTTCTCGGTTCCATCTAGCTATCAATTACGTAGTTGGGATGAACAACTAGGATAGGATCGTCCTCCATCACAAGTTCACTCTCCGCCTTACCACGGCCTTTCAAACCCGTCGCTTCAAGTTGAATCATCACATGATCCTGCAATGAAACGCAAATTGATGCATTTATTCTTTACCGTCTATGACCTCATTTATGCCACCTAGGTAAGAAAATTTACAACTCCTATCGTCCTAGCAATTAAGGCCAGAAAACCAGAGGACGAACTAAGCTGACGAGACAGACCTCTGGCCACACGTCTACCGAGTGGTCCATAAGATTTTCACCAAACTTGCATGCCTTTTATTAACCCAACCTGCACCCTACCACACCCCACCCTCGGGGGTACCCACCCAAGGTGTCAAATTTTCAAGTAAGGTTGATGGGTTGTAAAAATATTGTTCTACTAGACCTTCCCGCCTGCTTTGCAGGCTGTGTCAACACGTGTGCATGTGGTGACCTACTTTGGTCCCGTGTAAACAAACCCTCCACAACACCAAGCGTTACGTGAGCCACGCTGCAAGTGTGTGACTCACCTCGGTAAAAATATAGTATACAGATTCTGGCTCACCACTCTTTTTCTGGTCATTTTGATGGGTCACATTCATATTTCCGAGTGGGGTTGATGGATTGCATTGCACTTACGACTGAGTTAAGGATAACATCACTTGTAGCTGTGCTTTGCAGTACACGTACCACCTCACACCACCCCACTTGTCACACCCCAAGACCGCATAGTCCTACGAATTTCATTCGTTGGACAAATGTACTTACGTGGTGTACAAGCCTGTAGATAACTTTCTCTGCCAGGGTTTTCCTCTCAATGAGTTCCTGTTCAGACTCAATCTCACTCTCCATTTCCTTCAGGTACCAATCAACCAGTTCGGATCTACGAGTTCCAGCATCGTCCTCTGCAAAATTTATATGAACGTTAGTTATGCATCACACTACCCATAGTACTGTACACAATTGAGTGTGAAAGACACTTTCATTTGCGGTTGTTTGTGTAAAAAAATAGGTCCAGATGGACCTGAGCTCATTTCGCATTATCAAAATACTTAAGGCAATTTAAGTCACAATTTCACAAGGATACAAAATGTCTAAGATCAAATTTCAAATGTGACCAATGAAAAAGACACAAATATGGCTGTCAAACTAGAAATATAAGCAGCACCAATGTAATTTTCACAGGAAATAAAGAGGGTATACAGATGCATATGACTGCAAAATATGAAGTCTATCTTTACCTGTGTGTCCACAAATAAGGTTAAAAGAAAAATACAAATATGGCTGCCAATTTAAGAATAAAGGTCACAGGAACTTAATTTTTGCTAGGCTTTGAGATGGGGCATAGGTAAAATGTTTGTATGATATGAAGTCTCTATGATCAATAGTGAGCTCAGGATGACTGTGCACAGACGATGACGACGACGACGACGACAGACACTTCATGATACTATGGGCTCTCTGGCATACATGCCAAATGAGCCAAAAATGGGTGTGAAACAAGCACATCTAAAGTTTATACTTGGGAGTCTAATACTAAGATACAAGCCTTCAGATAAATTCCCACAATAGACATTGGACATAAATACTCAAAATGTTAATATCTATGTGGAAATTTTTAATTTCTGAGAAAATCGTAGGGAGAGCACACAAAGTCGAAATATGCAACAAATTCACAAAATCCTATCATATGTCACATCTGCCTCACATTATAACAATTCGTATCATCACCTCCGGCCTGTTCCTCCTGTCGTCGCATGTAGATAACAAACAGGTTCGCCATGTTCTTATAATCGTCGTATGAAAGTTTCAACCCTGGTTTCCTCGGTGCTGCGTCTGCTGAAGCCTGTGATTCTTGTGTAGGTGTTGGTGTGGCTTCACTCGCTGGAGTTCCAGAATCTGAAACCAAATCGGAATTTAAGTTAACTGGTGTTATGTCCGTAACACAAGACCATGAAAATAGACAATATCAGCTGGAAAATACGACTGCAATCTAGTACAAATATGCCACTTACCAGTTTCCATTTCAACTGGTTCTTCTTCACCCTCCTCATCGAACTGGATGTCGGGTGACTCGACACGGATAATGGATTTGTTCAACAATCGGAAAGCTTCCTTCACGTGTTTAGGTTGAACCTCGTCTTGGCAGTGCATACGGGACATGGATTCTGACAAGCGTATCATGCTCTCCAGCTGTCTGACTGTGATACGCCAAGCAGATTTAGCACCAGCTCCATCTCGCTGACGCAAACGCCGATATTCTTCTACCATGTAGTCCATTGCTTCTTTACTTATCTGTGGAAACATATTGGCAAGTAAACAATTATCTAAGGAGCACTTTCCACTGAAAGAAGCTAGAACCTGCTTACGGCACACATGTACAAACAATCAAATCTCAACAGAGAGATTAAGTCTTTGCCACTATTACGGGAAAACACGTTACCTTGGGCTTGAATTGTCTAGCAAATGTAATATAGCGTTGTATGTCCTCCAATGAATACACTCGCTCCACAGAAGATTCTTGACGACTGTGCAGATCCACTATTCTCCTGGCAATTGCGTAGTCGGTCACCTGCACGACAGAACGCAACATTTTATTGCCACCTTGTCAAAATTTCATTCAAAGCACCACACAAATTTTCTGCATTAATCTCAAGTTTCACAACAGTATCAATGGAACCTGCCTTGGTCTCCAACTCAGACCCCTCATATTCATGTTTCAATCCTATTACACCATTCCAACAAATTTGCGTGCAACTAACGACAGGTACCTGCCAGTCTTAAATTGTTGCTTAACGTCTACGTTTTGGCACAAACTGGTACACATCGTGTTTGCATAAAACGTACCTCGTTGCATTCGTCGACGAGAATAAAGAAGAGATCAAATCTGGACATGATAGGTGCAGTCATGTTAATGTTTTGTTTCAAAGACTTTGTCCGGTCGTAGCGTCCTCCAATAGGGTTTGCTGCTGCAAGAATTGAAGTCCTCGCATTCAGTGTCGCCTAGAAAAGCATGAAATTGTTAGGTTGAATGTTTACGAAAATTGATGCAGATGTGAACAGTATATCAAAGACAAAAATGTTCTGTAGCGTTTTGGGTTTTTTTTTCATAATTCATGGTTGCCACACTCCCAGAGAAATCAAATTCCCTGTGTTTCTGAAATTCCACCTGTGATAATTATATCTAATAAACTCATAATTGCAACTTTAAAAGCTTCTTTTGAAAATGTTAACTTTTTAAAACATGCCGAGCGAAGCGAGGCTGGAAAAAAAATTGGGATATGTAAGCTGACAAAAAGGCAATTTACACAGAAATACGTCATTTTTGGGGAAATTTAGAAAATTCCCTGTGTTCTCAAAAGTTCCCTGTTTCTCCTGTCTGGAAAAACGTTATAATCAAATTCCCTGTGTTGTGGCAACCATGTAATTTCATAAATTAATATATTTTTTATTGCTTTTTGTGATGCTTAAAAAAATGTCATATTTTACCTTTACACCAGCTTTTGTAATTGAGATCGTTTGCTGTTCCATAGCCTCGTGGATAGCAACTTGGTCGCGTGGATCCATTTTATCGAACTCGTCAATGCAACAAACGCCCTGTGGAATTAAAGTAGGGTCATTTAACACATGCTGTGGGTTTCGGGTAATAAACACTAAGAAATAATTAGTCCAAAATTTTCATCTAGTAGAACATTTTAGCTGCACCTTATGCATCACTGGTTACTCGCTATCACATCATAGCTGCTTCGATCCAGTCTAATATTTGGCACTGTGTGAACCACAAAACTAACGTAAATTGTGGACCAAAACAGTGCCAAGCATCATTCTGGTCATCATCTATCGTCGTTTCCACCCAGTTCCTTTTCAACTTCTACTCCTCCTTCTAGCTTTAAGACTTGACACAATTTATAAAAATACCTTGAAAATGACTCCCAATTCTGCCTTCTCCTCTGGCCACAAAAGAACATATGACATCAATTATAATAATTAAATGCGATACTTATATTTTTATTTTCGGGCCAAATTACACGTTTGGACTAATTTGCATGTAACGCGACATGTGATCGAAACTTACATTATCTGCCAACATGAGCGCACCCGCCTCAATGACAAATTCGTGAGATTCCTCGTCCTTCACGACGGCTGCCGTGAGACCTGCTGCACTGCTTGCTTTACCACTGGTGTACACTGCTCGTGGACTGAACTCCTCTACTTGCCTACGAAATAACATACAAACTTCAGTTTCCCGAAAGGTTTGTTGTACCCGCCCTAGTTCATATTTAGGATCCTTACACATACTATGTAATGATGGGCACTGAGGAAGCAAAGCGGGATTAGGTTTATTTTTAAAGCTGAAACTCGGTCATGCAAATGCAAGGGGCTGTGTAACGCAGGATTCAGCAGAATGTCCTTTCACAGATCTTAAAAGACCTCAATGCGATTCGGACGTGATAAACACATCATCATCCCAGGTGCACAAATACAGATAAGGAAGACACGGGCTCACAACATGCTTAAACACACTGCTTTGTAAATGGGCAACACTCACTTTAAGAACTGGCTCTTTGCAGTACTAGGATCGCCCACCACACAGATGTTGATATCACCACGTAAATGTGTGCCTTCTGTTGTTACCTTGGGTACACCTCCGAACATCATTAACAAGACGCCTCTCTTTACTTCATCATTACCTGAAAGTAACGAGCCTAACTGAAGCACGGATTTCCGGAATTATCATTACAAGACTAATTTACCAAACTGATACAAGACACGTTCAAATGGTTGTACCCCTATCATTTCAATATCCCCAAAATTATCAGAGATGACACTAAATTTTGCAATATGCCTTTGCAAAATGAACGTATTACCGTGGATGGTGGGGAATAAACTAGTACACAAATGGTGATAGAGGTTTTTGTCTTGACTCATCTCGTACACTTTCTGCCATTCAGCATCAGTCATCTGTTTCTTGATCATCTCTGGAGTCAACTCTTCTTCGGTGCGAGTTTCCAAACCGCCAGTCTAAAAGAAGACAATTAAGCCTTTTAAATTCAATTTCTAACACCAAGCTACGTTTTACAATGTAGTTACAAAACAATGCTATTCATGAGTTTATTTTCTTACCTTTCTGTTGCAGGGTGTCGCGGTACAGGCCAAATATGCCATTCTGTAACAGAGGTCCCGGACACCAAGTGCCTTTAGTCCTTGCACACCCTCTGTCTCATAACCCTGATTACCACGAGTGCGTGCTCCAGTTTCTGCTCGGGCACCTTTTACAATCAAAGAAGTCAAACTTGACTTTACAAACGTATCTTTCATCTCTTAAAACTTTTTACCAATTAATATTGGTTCTTCGCTCATTTTGTCACTTTAATTTAGTATTCAGCAAATAAGAACCAAAACAGGAACATGCATGACTCACCTGGCATGGACATTGAGCCGACATCTGGTACGACTATCAAAGTTCCTGTAAAATCACATTTATCTCCTGCCTGTGCAGTTTCTACTGCCTCCGCTCGCAACACAACCTCAACACTACAAGGAAATTGAATATTTGTTTAATCTAGGGTCTTTAGTTTACAAAAAGAATTAAAGAACAATTATGCGCAATCTTCAATAAACATATAATTACTTACCTCCTGGGTATAGATCCTCTTGGCAATTCTGCTTGCGTTTCCTGAATTCGCACTTTTTGGAAGTCGACAAATTTGGATTTGTTAACGTCCAACATGAATCGTGATCTGTTTGCACATGCTGGATTCCGACAAATCGTAGGCTGGAAAAATGTAAGAACCATTCAACATAAATAATGACGCAATGACCAGAGATCGAAATGCTTCTTCAAACAGCCGGAAACCTATCACTTTCAACAATTTTTACAAATTTTCCAATGGCCGGAAATTGGGTATATTTTAAATAAAAAACCAGATTTCTATCTCTAATGACGAAATTTGCAAGTACAGCAGAACCTGCTTTGAGGGGCCACGCTTACTCATCATGTAAATTGGCCGTAAATCAGAGGTGGCCTCACAAAGCAGTGCTGAAATTATTGCTTTATCTGTAAGAAAATATTAGACAAAATAGGTCCAGATGGACCTGCGCTCATTTGGCATTATCACAAAACTAAGACAATACAGGTCAAAATATCCCATGGACAAAAATAAAGTGTCCAAGATCATATCTCAACATTGTGATTTGTGCAAAACACAAATATGGCTGCCAAACTAGGAATATAGGTGGCACCAATACAATTTTTACCATAACTAAAAAGAGTATGCAGATGCATAAGACTGCCAAATATGAAGGTTGTATCATTAACTATGTCCAGGAGTAATGTTCAAAGAAAAAAAACCAAATATGGCTGCCAATTTGACAATAATGGTCAAAGCAACATAATTTTTGCTAGGCCTTGAGATGGGGCATAGGTGCATGTGTAAGATATGAAGTATCTATGATCAATAGTATGCTCAGGGTAGCTGTGCACAGATGACGACGACGGACAATTCGCGATTCTGTAGGCTCTATGGCCAAATGAGCCAAAAAGCACAAACATGGCTGCCAAACTAGAAATATAAATGGCATCAATATAATTTTTACAGGAAATAAAAGAGGGTATGTCGATACATAAGACTGCAAAATATTAAGTCTGTAGCTTTAACTCTGTTTCCATAAATAAGGTTCAAAGAAAAATACAAATATGGCTGCCAATTCGAGAATAAAGGACACAGCAACATAATTTTTGCTAGGCTTTGAGATGGGACATTGGTGCATATGTGTATAAGATATAAAGTCTCTGATCAACAGTGTGCTCAGGATCACTGTGCACAGACGATGACGAGACACTTCATGATTCTGTAGGCTCTTTGGCGTATATGCCAAATGAGCCAAAAACCTACACCATTGGCAGCAAACGCCAGGTAGCTGGGCAAAGCAGTGGCTTCTTGAAGCAGGTTCTACTGTACACAAAACTACTATTCAATGCGAAATTCGAGATTTGCCATGTACATACATGTACTCAATATACAAAATTATACATGTGCTCCATACTGTGGATACCACACCTGTGTATATTTAAATTGCTGTTCCACATCTTTGATCACAGTTTGACAGTCGAGACAGATGAACGTCCCTGTAACAAGTTCTGGGTGCACTGGGTGGGTTCTCACAACCTGTCCAGTTATTTTCAACAATGTTCCGATCTTGGCTGTTGTCAATTCTCGAACTCTACAATCAACAAAACGTAGTCATAAAATTCATTAAACAAACGCAACAAAGCTTAAAAAATTCACAGAGACTATCAGTCTCAACGCAGTTTTTGCAAACATTGTAGTCGACGCATTTAAGTGTTTAGTCACATTAAACAAAGCAAGACTTATTTGGCACAACTGCATTGGAAGTCGCAAACTTACTTCAGCTTGGCGGGTACATCGGTGAAACTAACATAGAATTCTTTAGCTGCTGGCACTTGTCCTCTGTCCTGCGCAAAGTTACGCACTGCTCTACATAGGAAGGGATACACTCTGCAAGAATACAAAATTGATTTTACGTCCTATTTTTTTTTTAATGCAACAGAACATAAAATCGTTGAAAAGCGTACATAATGTTATCCAGCACATCGTGTAACTTGCCTGTAATAATCCTCTAGGATGGTTGTTGCTAATTGCGTGTTGTGTCGTTCTACATCTTCAAAATTGACGGATAGTGTGTTGCGTTCTGGACGGATTAGCTCTTGAGCATCAGCCAAATACTTCAGTTCTCCATCCGACTGATATCTGAAATAATTTAAATAATTGTATGATAGCGAGATTGAGAACACTGTTGTCATGATTGTTGCTGGGAAGTATCACAGCGTGGATCTGTCCTACCACACAAAGATGAGACTTTCTCGGCCTTGACATTACCAGCTTATGTCCAGAGATGTCAACTCTCACGCATTCAGCGCGAGTCTCACTTTTGGGACTCTGGCACAGAAAGAATGGAAAAAATAATTTGCCATTTTATTCATAAAACATTAATATTCAATTGAAATGTTTCATTCTTGTCTCACAACCATTATAGATCATAAATCCGTGAAATTTTTTCGTCTAAAGTACTGTACTCAACTAAAGCAGTATGTCTCACACATTTGCACCACCCAAATGTGCGAGATCTAACACATTTTAACTCTCATAGGTTGGAATCTCTTGTCTAATGATGCAGGACACTGTCTGCTCTAAAAACTAAGTATGCTGTCAGCTCTAAAAACTAAGTCAAGTAAGAATTCAGACAGATGACATACTTCTGGAAAAGCTGCCAAAAAGTGTGCCTGCAAATAAATTTCTTGGGTATCCTAGAGTAGACTACATCTTCGAAATTTTCCCCAAGACATTGACGTTTGAAACATTATTTCCAAGCACCCAACTCACAATAATTTTTCAGCTGACTTCCCATCTTGATACATGGATCTAAACCTTACCAGTGCGACTTTGTTTAACATTTGTCATCTTCATGCTACAATTCTTTACGTGGATTTGTTTTGCAGCAACAAACTGAATTTCATGCTATTTTTACTTTTCTGAGAAATTCCGCAACAAGTAATACAGAGATGCCAACCTACGCCAGTTAGAATGCTCGAGATCTCACCCATTTGGGTGGTGCAAATGTGCACGACATACTGCTTTAGTTAATTACAGTACTTTAGACAAAAAATTATCATTGGTTTGTGATCTATAATGGTTGTGAGACAAGAAATAGACTATTTCAAATCAAGGTTAATGTTTTCCTTATGACTAAAATTGCAAATTATTTTTTCCGTTCTTTCCGTGCCAGACTCCCAAAAGCGCGCGACTCGCACTGAATGCGTGAGAGTTGCCATCTCTAGTACGAAATGCTGTTGCACGCGGAACTTTTTCTAGAAATGCAATTTCTCGATAATCTTGTGTTAAACAAATGCACGTTAGATATTTTATCATGGAAATGGGTTTTAAAACGCTGCGGTCAGAAATTAAAACCCCCCACATTAAACCACGGAAAAATAACAACAAAACAAACGTACTCTTCCAAAAAGTCCTGAAAAAGTTTCTGACATCTTTCCCCTATAGCATCCTTCACTATGTTTGTGCCGACAGCTTGTTGCGCGACATCCATTTCCAAGTTTTTATGATGTTATTTTCTGCTTCTTACCAACGTGTATGTCATCGACAAAGGCACAAATTCCCGCGAAAACGGTCACGTGGTCAGATTTCCCGCAACGACGCTTTTCATTTTACTCCCTCCTAAAATTCAAAAATGCAATTCCTGAAATCCGTAGACGGGAAGAGATAACCTAGCATATGCTGAATATTTTTCTTTAAATATTCAGAACAAAATTTTCACAGCCGCACTTGACAGACGGCTCTTCGCACTACAGAGTAGAGGCCCCTCCATAGTGTGTAGACGGGACCAGTTTGTAGACACTTTTTGCATTCTCGAGCATATCTTTTAAACCACAAGTGCTGCGCGAAGTTAAGCTCCGCTAATCCGATCCCCCCCAAACATAAATTTTTTTCTATTATCACTTATCCCATTTAGCACTCACTCCCCAATCACATCATTGGCAGATCCAGGATTTCCCATACAGGGGGCGCCTGGCCTGTAGGGGGGCACTAACCCAATTTTCACCTATTTTTGCCCAAAAATCGGGAAAATCTGCATGAAAATGAAGAAAATTTTGGTCATAGGGGGGTGCTTGCCTCTTGTGCCCTCTAAATCTGCTAAAGCACATGATCCTCTATAATTAGGCTCATTTATTATCAATCATTTTCTAAAGTATATCTACAGATGACAAAGGGACAAAGTTCATAATGGCTCCC
>JBCAUI010516556.1:0-12166 GCA_038406195.1 Haplosyllis anthogorgicola | reverse complement strand
GTGGGGGCCTTTTAGCCAGGGAGAGTTCCCTCCCAAGTGGCCCTATACTCTCTAAAGTAAGTTCCATTCTGTGTGAATGTTTTGTCTACTTGTCCTTTTGTTTGTATTTTTGCACTGCATACATTTTTATTTTGATGTATACATATTGTGACAATAGTGTATTAATGCCAGAGATGAAAGGGTCTAATTAAAATCTAAAATTTTCTATTTTACTGGTAAAATACATAATGTGTTGTTTCTGTTAAAGTCACTATCTATCGTCCAACTTTATCAATCCACACCTTTTCTACAAGCTTTTGATAATAACAATAATAATAACTATTTACCCTTAATATTGACAACGCAAAGTATTTACCATGTTTTCTTGGCTAAAAAGGACGGTGCGTTTTCAAGCAGTTGTCGCCGTCTAATGTTATGCCCAAAAAGTTACATCAAATTACAATAAATTTATACCGATGAATTTGTACTTTGGATCTGCCAGGGCATACAGACAATCATGTTGAACTTGTGTTCTTAATTAGACTGCTTTGCTGTAATTAAGGAACATAACAACTATCCTGAACAGGAGTGTTGGGAGTGCATCAATTATGTGCACTTATCTCTAATGAGTCTATACTTAAAATGCTTAATCACAACTGATTGTCAACATGAACTACTTGAGTTGAAAAGTTCTATATTGCTGCATGGTTATTTCTCAAGAGTAATCTCGATCTATTCTAAAATACAAGTTCATGATAAATAGAAAACTGTGTTCTCTAAAACCCCAAGATTGGTTACTTATTTGTATGTAAGGATTTATCTGAACTTAAAATCGGTTGTTCTCAAAAACTCAGCTTGCAGTGACGAGAAACAGTTTTTATTAACTTTAAATGTCATGACCGCAACAAAAGATTGCCGCAGAACTAGGCAGGCGAAGAATAGAAATCGGCACTCTTGGTCAATATTCAGTGAAACTTTGAAGCATACTTTAGGAAACAGTCTCATGTGAAATGAATACTCAATTTCTCTCCACATTACTGACCGGAGAAAATATTTCACACTATTTAAAGATCCAAACTTTCAAAGGTTTCCTGAACTGATTTAACGTTCAGAACTTTTGTTCATGTCTCAGTTGAGACATTAGAAACATTAGAAAACCCTGTGTACTTAAACACGGGAATTGCTATTCTCCTCAATTTGACTAACGAACCTGTCTATTCTGAAGCTTTTGATAAATCTTTGGGTCAAACATGTAATATATGTTGGTTTATTCAAGCAAATACATATTCTATGTTTCGTATGAAAGATTGAACTAAATAACTTTTAAGTCGCATCCCTAGGAAATACAAGGTTACCGAATTAATATGTAGTCTGTTGGAGTTTATTACAGTTGGAAGATATTATTATCGAAAGAATAGTTACAGCAACGTTGACAGGTATAAGGTCTTATCACGCATTATAAAGTCGCAGCGAAAATTCATTTTACATGTAAACAATACATAATAGATCAACCTTGAGCCATAATGCATGGCGGAAGACTTTGTAGCTGTTGTATAAATCTCTATTTCTTGGTAATCTTACCGTAAAGATACACCTACAATAATTGCAAGTGAATGCTTACTACACTATTGTTACTCAGTAGCGGATGTAGAAAATTGTTCGGGTGGAGCATGGACTTAAAAGACCTGCCACCCGCTAGGCAGTCATTTGTTTTAAATATATATAAATAGGAGATTTGGGAGCATGGCCCTCCGGGTTCCACTGCATCCGCTGCGGTTACAATTTACTTTGTATCTATGTCACGCGCGGAACCGCGGATCGTTGTGGGCGCCGAATGTCTCTCTTGACGCGACTATCTCGCATATTCAGCCTCGCGAAAGGGGACAGTCCTGTTTCAGTGCTCCTACTTCTGGGTGTGGTTCTAGTCAGTTGCTCTGGACGAACCGGCTAACTAATAACGACAAACTAAATAGGGGAAGGCTATGGACTTCCCTTTGGGAAAAGGATAATGAAGACATTTAGGTATGGTTGAATGTCTGCGGGCCATGAGGGTCCTGGGACAGTGGCACACTAACAGCTGGTGGGCTAGAACCTCACTCGTCAAGAGCTTGCAGGCAAAAGCTTGTGGTACCACAGTACCATATAATTTTATACCATTTGTCGAGGACATCACCAGCATGTGCGGATCACATCATTGGCAAATGACGCAGGAATTCCAACGTGATGTAAAACAAAATGATGCGCATGCACCTCATGGTTGCCAGGCAGGAATTCCAAAAATAGCACAGCTGAACTGCCAATTTGTTCACTTTCAGCCTGTTTGTACAGCCCTGACAGTCACTATTGGGAGGGCCACCACATACAGTGGCCTGTCCCAGCACCTGCCGAAGTTGCTGAAATTTAGGTACAGGGTCACCAGCCATCAGCACATCACACTCTCCCCCAGGACCTTCATCTGCCCTCAGGTGTGCTTTATTACCTAAATAAATACATAAATACGCAAAATATTACATTGACAACAATGGTATATGATGACAATCACAATAAGTTACAACACAATATATTAAGCAAAAATCCGCTAGATATGCTAAACACTAAAAATTCCAAAGTGACAAAAGAATTACAATAACTCACATTAAGATTGTTACACATATCAAACATGCTAACTAATACTTTAAACATGAAGCACACTACATGTGCGAGATCACTAGACATTTAAGTTGAGTGTAGTCCAACTTGCACAGTTAGATCCTCTGTTTTGGTGAAGATGAGCCCGGATCTCCTCCATTCACATCACTTTCATAGTGGCAGTGGGTTGAGGGATTGGCAGGCTCTGACCTGGCACTCACAGCAGCCTTGGTCCTCTCTGTGGGGACTCCATCGTAGGTCCTCCTCATCCGTGGTCATCTCGGCACCCACCATTGGGGGCATCTTGACGTCTGGTGACTTGGTGTCCTTGAGTGGCAGCATGCCCTGATCCATTCCTTCAGGGATGGCATCCACAGCAGAAGCAGACTTGGGTGTCACACAACAAGCATTCAGCTCTTCTGTGACTGCCTCCTGTTAGCATGCCAATGGTGCATCCATGGGCTGGTCATCTGTGAATGACACCTTTTGGGTGCTGTTCTGGTGGTGGAGTGGTCAGTCAACAGCCTCCTTCCTTTCTGGATGGTAGCATGGACTTGGGCACCTCCTTTGGCTAACCATGTAGATCACCCCAGCTAGCAGCTGTGGCTGCATGGTGGTTAGCTTCCCGCTCATTGAGGGGTGGGGAGGTAATCCCCAGTGGCCTCCTAATATGGGACCATCAAACCTCACCATGTCCTCTCCCTTTGGAAGAGACTCGCCTTTCATTATTGGAGTCATAGTCAGGGTAGGAGTCCCTTGTGACCCCTAATCAGTCAAACACCTTCTTTCCACAGTGGTACATCTTGTTTGGATGAAGCACCATTGCCTGGCAGGTGGCATCCATCCCACATAGACACTCTAAGAAATCCCTGATTTCAAGATGTTTGACATAGGCCATAGTGCTGACATACTCAGTCACACAGCAGGGATCTGTCCATGCATAGCATGTGGCCCATAGTGGAAGCTGGGAGGATTGGATTTACTACAAGCATACAGCAGAGCTGCTCCTAGGGTGTTCATTTGCATCACATTCTTGTATTGGACGTCTTCAGTTCATTCGTACTTCAGGTCCAGAAACAGGTGGCATTGGAGGATCACGGGTTCTGCCAGGCAGATCATCGGTGGACTGTTGACACTGTGGGTGTATTGCACCATCTGTGTCATCCCCCACATTACCCACAGCCACACTGCCAATGTTTCTGGCTTATTGGTTACCCCATTCAGCTGACAACTCCACCCAGGCTTTCTCTCTTCTTCCCAGTTGATGTCACACAGTCAGTGGTCCCTCCACTGCTTTGGATACAGGTAGGGGTCTACCATGGTCCACAGGATAGGTAGCATTGATTATTGGGGCACCACCGACATTCTCTTTGATGTACCACTAATCACCCTGGAGACATGATCCCGACATGTCATCTGGGAGTTTCGAGACTGCAGCATGTTTGGCACTTATGTGAAGAGGGGAGACAAGCTGGGCCACTGGAAGGCCACCCCCCATGTAGCCCTATTGCTGACTACAGTTGTGGCAGAGCCAGACCTCTCTGAAAATGGTGAGCAGGTCATCTGTTTGATGTGGGTCATCACACACTGGCAGCAAAGCATGTGCCCCATCCACAATGCAGTGCATTGGCTACTAGAGCAAGTACAGGACACAGGAACCAAAGTGGCATGTTTTGTGCATGAAGACTCAGGTACTCAGGCCAGATTGTGGGCATGATGCCCTGTCAGCTGCGACTTGCACATGCTCTATGCATACTTCATGGATGAACGAGATCTCCTGCTGATTTCTCCCTTGCATGGCCCAATGACGCGTCTGCAAGTCCACCAACTCCTAGAAACTAAGGATGGCAAGGTGATCATCCCCTTCAATGCACTGCCCCATGACAATGGTTTCACTCCCAGCTAAGAGCACACTGAATTCATCCATGTCATGCCCGATAGTCCCATTAGCGTGTATGTGGATCCCAAGAAACCAGCCGAAGATCACTTGGGAAAAGATGGAATCCCATTTTCACAGTTGGTGTTGGCTCAGATGCTCTGCAGACCCACATGGTGTCCATCAACCCACCCCTGGGTAGGGGTGATGTGGTCATTGGCACTGGGATCCAAGTGGGGTGTAGCCTTGCCAGTCTGCATGGCACCACCCCTGTAGATGGTGGCCACCCACTCAATAGCATGTGCTGGGGCCGGCCCTTCACCATCACATGCACGATGTTTGATCAGGTGGTGGAATTTTGGAATGTGCGATTGAATTACCATGACAAGTTGAGGAAGATTGAGTTCACTGAGAACATTTGCCACACCCATGTCAACTACGAGGTTGAGAAGACAGTCAATGACACATGGGTGGAGCTGCAGGATCTCCAGTTGGGTGACCCACCTTCCCTGCACAACAACCCAACCATTAGTATGGCTGAAGTTATCCATGACACCAAGACTGCTGTAGTGCTGATGCAACTTGACAGCATCAAGGACATCAAGAAAACCTATCCTAAGGAAGTAAGTTATGAACACACAGGTTAATTTCACCCGTGCCCACAGCAATGCAATTTGCCAACTGATCAAAAATGTGGACCTCCATAGCTGCATGGAGATGGACAATGAGCTCCACTCAGTTGGGATCTGCTACAACCCTGGAGAATCCATTGTTCCAGGTGGGCCGATCCAGTCATCGGAATATGTGGGTCATGAGCTTGGGGAGGGTTAGCTCCAAGGCTGCCTGTTTCAGACTTTGAAACCTGGTGCAAAGAGTGACACCACCACAGCTACTGTACCCTCCAAGTCACACACAAAAACCAGTGATGGTAAAGAAGAGAGCACCAAACTCCCAACTACGGGGGCCAGCAGCTCCCAGCAGACCTCTCAATGATCTCACTGCAGCCCAGATGCACTGTCCAGCCTCTGGGCAAGCTCCCAGTCTACTGATCTGAGGAAGACCACCCCTAGGAAGAGCAGCATCAGGTCCATGATCCAAACTCACATCGATGACAGTGCATGAGATCATGGCACATCCCCAAGGAAGAAGCTATGACTATTGCTGTTCACTTCCTTGGGGAAAGTTGCAGTCAAAAATGCCCATGACGATGATGATGAGGAGGAAGACAATGACATCATTGTTACAGAAGCCTTCATCAGGCATGGCAACATCACCAATGCATCCAGGACAAGCTTTGTCATGAAGCCACCAAAAAGCCTGGATGATGACAATGATTACAATGAAGACAAGTACGCAGACTCTGAGGAGGCTTAGTATGCCAGACAGTTGAAGGAAGGCTCCAAGAAGAGCAGTGCCAAAGACAAAGATGACATCAACCTGCTAAAGGCAAACAAGACACCAGAGATCTGGGCCCTAGACAGCCCAATCATCATTGACCAAAGGAAGAAGATGGTGGAGGAGCATGGCACTACACTGGAGATGATGTGCTCCAACCCCTCCCATCAAGCTCTCCCTTGCACTTTCTTTCATCTGCACAGTGACCAGTTCAAGCAACATGTGTGCAACATTGAAGTGTGTCTCAAGTCGCACTATTAGTACAAGCTCCCGAAGTGGATATTCACCCTGTCAGAAAGCAACTGGGAGACACTCATGAAGAAGCACCCACTAATCTATTTGTCAGCACACCCCAATGAGTTGACCCCCAAGTATGTGCTGTCTCCGCTGCACTCAGCTGATGCCATCCATGGGTACTGATATGGGGCCAGCAGGACAGGATACATGCACTACCCATGGTGTCCCTACACAAACGGTAATGCTGATACATATCTCGGCCATGTTGCCAAGACCCATTATGGGTTCTACTTTGCATGTCCATGGTGTGAGGAGATACCGTAGAAGTTATCCTCCCTGCCTGTCTGGAAGGATCCCAACACCCTCAAGACCCACTTGAAGCAGTATCACAAGGATGGACAGCAGAAGCAGTCCAGTGTCAAGGCACTGCCCTGTATCCAAGATTTCTACACCTTTCTGGTGAAGAATCAGTGGGCTGGCCTCAGCTAGACTCCCTGCACACCCGCTCCACTGAGTGCCATGGCCACTTACACATGCCAGGCTGCTACCTTGGAGTGGCAGCTACGGAGTTGCCTGGCTCCTGATTCATACCTCACATGTTCAGCACCTTTGTGTGTTACTCATTCTGATATTCAGTTTCATAACCAGTTACAGTAGTTTGTAAGCAGCTCATACTTGACCAGACATTCATCCATTTGACCACCAAGATTGTGTTCTACATGTGCCCCACTGCATTAGCATGTCTATCCACTGCTCTTGCATGGGCACCTGCCTTGACAGGAAGCCTTACATTTTTTTAGCATTAGCAGTGTTTTACTTAGCATTTTATTCCAACCTGTATAAACAGATTTTATAGTGTAAGTTTTGTAGCCCTTTTATCGCGTAATTAACGGAACATTTTTACAATAAACTTGTTTTTGTCATATGTCTGTGAAGCAATAATGATGATGTATAATGAGCCTTTTGGGTAGATATTAAGACAGCATCCCGATGTGCTGTAATTGGTACAGTTGTGATATAGGGATCCATAATCCCCAGCAGCGGTATCTTATGGAAACATGCTCCACTGTTGGGAAACTAGACGTTGGGGAAAATTTTTGTGAGGCTGCGGGTTACTCACATGTTTGTATCTCAACCCTCTTCCCCCAATGATTAAGGTACGACTGTCTACCTTGGTTCAGCCAGCCTGTATGTAGGTAATGTCCCAAGTCAGGAACCTCATCCAAACCATTGAGCAGCTCCTGCTGTAGCCAGCAGGCTTCAGGTGGCACCACTCAAGGCTAGTGCATCTACTATCAAGCCTGTCTAACAGGAGTGGATCTAGTCTACAGCATCATCAGGTACCCCATCAAGTTGATCCATCATGGTCACTGTCTGGGTGCTGACACGCTGTGTGGTCACTGGTTCCTCATCATCTTGGGATGGCCCAACCTCCATCCCTGGTAGTGCTCAGTAGATACTGAGGCCCCACCCATGAGGTGCTGTTCTGGTCAGCAGCCCCGGAACTTGGGCACTGACATTTTCCGCTTGTGGCTTCTCTTCTGCTCTTCCTATGGGAATGGTCATATTCCTGCACATAGGGTAAGCTAGGCTCTTCATTGTTCTTGTTACTGTCAGCTGTGGCTGACACAAGCAAAAACCAGTTCCGGTGCACAACTCTTTGATTTTTGTTGTCACCTTGGATGCAATATACATGGGTGTCACTTGTGACTTGCTCCACCATGATGTACTTCTCATCACTCCAATTATCCTTGAGCTTTCACTTCCCAAAGAAGGCATCGGTGCACAATAGGACAACGTCCCCTGGCCTTAGAGTAGCTGATCCTGTTTTTCGATCATAAAGCCTTTTCTGTCACTGAGCTCCATAGTCCTGGGCTTCCCAGGCTGCATCAAAGGCTAAGTGCAGGTGCCTCTGGACTGAGGTGACATACTCAGCTCTTGCTTTGTGTTGTACTCCCCACATACAGTGGGGAAGTAGAAATCAACTGGGAGTCACTGCCATCTGCCGAACATGAGGAAGAAGGGGTTGTAGCCTGTGATGGCAAATATCATGCTGTTGTAGGCCTGAACAATCTCAGCAAGATGATCCTCCCATTTCACCTTCTTCTCTTCATGTAGTTTGCCAATCATTTGCATCAGGGTTTGGTGGAAGTGCTCCACCTGCCCATTTATCTGAGTGTGATAAGGTGTGGTGTGGCATTGCTGAACTCCCAGCAGCTTGCATAGTTCCAAAATTACTTCGCTCATGAAGTTCTTCCTTTGGTCACTTAGAAGTTAGGAAGGGGCTCCAAAGACAGATATGAAGTTCTCATAGAGGTACTTGGCAACCATCTTTACCTTCTGGTCTTTCATCACATATGCCACTGTGAAGCAGGTGAAGTGTTCAGTAATGACCAAAACATTTAGAACCAGAGTTTTCTGGTTCAGGGGAGCTACCCACTCCCAGGTCATGTAGTTGACATGTAGCAGTTCCATGGGGGCTGTAGCCACTATTGGCTGTAGGGGGTGACTTCCCCTTTCCCCTCGAACTTGATACAGCATTGGCAGTTCTTAACTGCATTTTGGGTGCATTCCATCATCCTGGGCCACCAGAACCTCTCTCTCAGGAGAGAAAGGGTCTGGGTTTGGCCTTGGTGTCCTGCATGCCAGTGGCAGCCATCCAGCACCTGCTGCTGTTGTGACTTAGGTACCATGAACAGCAGCGTGGGTGTGAACTCTCCCTGCCTAGCGTACAACTTGTTGTCTAAGATCACGAAAGTGTCCTGCTGCTGGAGGAAAGCTTTCCCCTCCTCTGTGGATGCTAGCCTGCTGAGTGCTTTTCTCAGCACTCCCTTCTTGCCACCTTGTATCCAGTCACAGCAGGACTTGATATACTCATCTTGTTCTTGTTCCTGTGCCTAGTCCACATTGGGCACAGCTTGATAGCACATGTGTTTGATGCATACCTGGTCCTTCACACTGTGGATAGTGGTGTTTGCCACCTTTCCTACAGTGGTGGAGTACACCTCCGCCCTATCAGAGGCCCCAGTCTAAGCCCATCTTCTTGTAGTGTGATGCTCTTCTCTTCCACCAGAGGGAGAGAATCCAAGATCCTCTGGGCTTCTGCCTCACTGAGGTGCCCTTCCTGCTGACTCAGTGCATCCACTACTCAGTTGCTGGTACCCTTCATGTACTCTAGCTTGAAATTAAACCCAGCCAGCACCACCACCCACCAATGCCCCATGGCATCTGGGTTTGGGATGCTCATGACATAGGTCAGCAGGTTGTTTTTGGTTTTCACTGTGAAGGGGCAGTGGGCCAGATACTCCTTAAACTGCTTCATCATAGCCCACATCAGTGCTAGAAATTCTAGCCAGCTTGAACAGTAATTTTGTTCATGTTTGTTCAAGGTGCAGCTTCCATAGGCCACGGGATGCCACTTGCTATCCTCTCCTTCTTGACTGAGCTTGGCCCCTAGACCCTCCTTGGAAGCATCCATGTAGAGCCTAAACGGTTTCCAAAAGCAGGGTAGCTGCAGCATTGGTTCAGTAAGGAGCTCTCTTTTGAGACCCTCAAATGTGGTGAGTGCTCCATCGGACAGCTGCACCCACTCCTTCTTTGTGGCTCTGGCACCTTGCAAATACTCATTCAAGGGCTGGGCCATTTCTGCAATGGCCCTGAGGTTGTTCCTACTCAGTTTGATGCCATTCCTGGAGACATGGTGGGGGAGGTAGATGATCTCGGTCTGGAAGAAGGAGCACTTTTGGGCTTCAGCTTCAGATTCCTTTCACAGAATAGCTTGCAGACAGCTCTCAAGTATCTAAGGTGCTCCTCTTTGGTGTCAGAGAACACAATCACATTGTCTTAATAGATGAGACAGAACTCAAAGTTCAACTCACCCAGGCAATTCTGCATGAGCTGCTGGAAAGTTGCAGGGGCATTGCACAGCCTGAATGGCATATGGTCACACTCGAAGAAGCCCAAATTGCTTACATTGAAGGTAGTGTATTTCTTTGATTCTGGGTGCATTGGCACCTGCCAGAAGCCAGACAAGAAATCCATACTGGAGTAGTGTCTGGACCCACACAAGTAATCCAGGGTTTCCTGAATTCGTGGCAGCAGGTATGAATCTTTGCATGTGTAATTGTTAAGACATCAGAAGTCAATACAAAGTCAAAGTCCCCCATCCTTCTCGCAAACTAAGACCACAGCATTGCACCAGGGGCTGTTGCTTGGCCGTATCGCTCCCACCTCTAGCATGTGTCAAAGGTGTTCCTGCACTTCTTCCACCATATCAAGGGCTATTCTGTGGACCTCTCTTTAAAAGGCATGTCATTCGTCATGACAATTTCATGTTCTACACTGCTGGTACAGCTCAGTTTGTGTGGATCTAGGGAGAAGATATCATGATAGGCCTGCAACAGTGCCCTGGCTTTCTCAGCCAGATGTGTGGGCCAGGATTCCAATCCCTTCAGGTCAAAGCACTTCATGAGGACCTCCTTACACTCTTCCTTAGTGAGTATCATGGGTGCTTCTGCTGTGGGGATACCTAGTTCCTCACCCAGCTCTTGGAGCAGCCCAGGCTGGAGGATGGGTCATGGCATGAGATTAGCAGCCTCTATCCATGCCACCAGACTACCAGCCTTCAACATTATCAGCACTGCCATCATATTTTCCAGGAGCACTGTCACCTTCTTTAAGCCGACTTTCAGTTACAAGTAGGTGGACTGCAACCAAGGTCCCATGGGTAGCTTCCTGTCTGCTTCCCACAGTTCTGAAGTCATGATGCGCAGTCGCCCCTTCAGGAATATGGTGGTAACCTTGGCCCTGGCTATCATGGCAAATGGCAGCAGTGTCATATTTTTTGTGAGGGTAGCTACTTCCTCATAGTTCAGCAGGTCCACGGGTTTGTTGGCAATGCTGTCCTTGGCATATTCTTCTTCTGCGGCCTCTGCCAAACATGTGCAGCATATGTGCATCAAGAACATAACACATGCTTTAGTCTATGGGACAGCTAGTTTATCAATCTCTCCCTCTCTCATCACCTGGATAACCTGATCTATGGTGGGTGTACCCAGCAGCACAGCGACATGCTTCTCAAATGGGGACTGGTGACCGAACACCAGGGCCACCTGGTCCTCATAACCTGATACTCCTTCAACCTGGACTCTAATTATCATGTAGCCTTTGGCTCATGTGTGGAGTCCTGCAATCCCAACAAAAGCGGGTCCCATTTCAGGGTGACTCCCAATCAAGTCCGACATTGGGTAGACATGGAGGTTGCATTTGAGGACATACTCAGGCAAGACAGAGTTAACGGTGGCTCCTGTATCTAGCATGGTGAAGCAGGGGTCCCCACTGATTTTTACTTGGCTGATGGTGTCTCATCCCAGCCACCAGCCAAGAACATCCTCGTTTAGGTAGGGAGTATTAAGACAGCTGGGCTTTAATTTGAATTGATGCCCTTTTTCACTTCCAGGTGACCCTGTCCCCAGTCACAGGTCACTTGGGGGTTCCAAGCTCCCTGTGGCCTCAGAGCCCCTGGTCATTTAAATATCGGTTGGCAAACAAGCCCTTGTTTGGGCAGTCGTGAATCAGATGGTCCTTGGAGTTGCATTGGAAGCATTTCCTCTTCTTCTCATAGTTGTCTACCATCTGCACCACCCAAATATGCATCTCATGGGGAACGGGTTCTTCATCAACATCCATCCCGCATCCTCTGTCTCACTCCATGTTGGGTCAATGTCAGAGGCCTCTGGTGGTTCCAGGGCAATTGCCTGGATCCAGGGCACATACCTTTGGTCAGAGCAGCTGGGCTTCTCTCATCAGCTGGCATTGTGGTGGGAACCCTCATGCTTCCACCTCATCCCCCTCTCTGTGACCTTCATGAGGCCCAGTAAGTCATTGAAGTGGTATTGCTCCAGGTGTGGCTGGGCATAGGCCATAGCCTGATGGGAGCAAGCTGCTGAAGAGTCAATTCTTTTGGATTTCCTTGACTTCTGCCTCTGGCATCTGCTTGGGGAAGAAGCTGTGCACCAGCCTCACCCTGTCACTGACACAGGTGGTGTACTT
>JBCAUI010516545.1:0-12167 GCA_038406195.1 Haplosyllis anthogorgicola | reverse complement strand
TTCATAGGTCACTTATTTGGGATTTGATCTTAGACACTTTATTTGCATCCATGTGATATTGTAACCTGTATGTTGTCAAAGTTAATGATAATGCCAAATGAGCTCAGGTTCATCTGGACCTATTTTGTGTTCCTTGATTACGCAAACAAATTAGTGTACCTTTAGCACCATTTGTTTGTAAAAATGTGCAATATGGCTATTTCATAGTCAAAAAAGCGAGTGTGAACGTTTTGACCCGATATGGCGAGTAACCGATATATTTGCTCGCCCTGGCGTTAAAGTGACGACGCAGACGTAGCGTAATAATGTGTTGTTACGAGACAACAGCATTGATCTTGGCGACTGTTCCGTGATTGCTGACTCAGTTAGTCTGGGAGAAATAAAGGGGAATAAACAGGTGAATATACAGGAATCAACAAGAGAAAATAAAAGGAAATATACATGCAAGATTGCAATCATCGCGCAATAATAATCTGCATGCTTCAGTGCATAACAATGTTTTTTGTGTGTAGCTAAGACTTCTTCGGTACGGAAGGTTATACCTGAAATTATGTAAGGTTCAAATAGGTTCAAAATCGCCATCAAAATATTGCTTCAATTGAAAGTCCTACTTGATTGTAACACAATTATACCGCATCTGGTGATTAAAGTTTACTTTCATTTGACGCAATCTTCTGCTTAATATTTGACATTTAGCTACGTTTGTTGGATGTTCCTGGAAAACGTCTGAATTTGAGAATTAAATAGAATGTACATAGAGATAAATGTCAATGAAAATGTTAGAATTATCACAAAAGTCGCGTTGTGTGACATTTTATTCTGAAAGCGGAAAGACAGATGTTTGAAACTTTGAAGGGTTTTATGTTGCAGATGCAACACAAAAGGTAAATGATTGCACAAATAATCGCCTTTGCCCACAGATGTGTTACTCGTTCGTTCGTTGATTTCAATGTACCAGCATACACAGAACTTCTGATTATTGAACTTTAGCAATTGATAACCGATATTGGCTTGTGTGTGCTGATATGTTGTTTCGTTTCCATTTAAGGTCAAAGGCATGATGCGTAGGACACCTACCTCAGCTAGGGCGTGATTGATCGCAGTGAGGCGACACTCCCCTACACGGTGTATTATGATAGCCTTGTCTACGTTAATTGTGAAACGCACAATGAAGTTGATGACCGTTTAATTGGACTTAAGGCAGCTAAAATTTCGAAACAATGCAGCTATCACATAAACTGTTTTCCTAGCTATTTTAGCAGTCCGTGAAAATGAAAACTTCGGTATTTTACCTCAGTAGTGTGACGAAGCAAATCTTATATTACGAAGTTGAATGATTGCAGTTTGCAGATGAGATGATTTTCGTTTCTTTTTCGTACCAACATGAACCCACTTTTCCCCGTTTCATTGTTTAACAAAATGCACTTTCACTTTAAAAGCTTTACATATAATTTCTCGGAAACGACGTCAAAAACAGGAAGCGTGGCTCACACCTCTATCTAGGTCCAATTTATTCTGTGCAATACCAAAAGAAACAAAAAGTGTACAAGGCCAGGGTAATTGGGTTGTAGGTTTCAGATGAAAGCACCTTAGCTTGCAGTGATATGAACTGGTGTACGAAATCCTATTCCCTGCACAATTACAGTAGTTACAATAATGATACAGTGAATCTGTGTCGTGATGCCTACAGTAAATCGAAGGCTGCTTGATAATAGGAGTGAAAAGACATTAGAAGGAAGTCAAGGCCATATATTATGTGTACCTGCTAAGGCTTATGTAACAAGCACAGGGAATGCAAGTGTTGAAATGTTTTATTATTTACCGAAGGATCGATTGAAAATCTCTTACCAAATTTCTGCTTGCTCGTGTACCTAGATCATTGATCTATTAAATAGTTATCTGCTATGGTCCATGAATACATTTTATTTTGAATAGAGCATTTAATTGTATTTATACAGTGCAATGCTGCCCGTGGGTATATTTTACTAGGTTTGTTTGAAGCGTAAAATACGGCTGCAACAGTTGATAACATAATATACAAGCTGTACAAGTGTGTCAATACGTAATACACGAACGTTGCACGTTCAAACGATCACCGACATGCAATCGGTTGTTAACCTTTCCCCAGTGACTGTTGTCATCAGTTGGTGCAACTGCACAGAATACATCACTAGCTGCGTCACGTTAGTAGTGATGGTAATGATAATGATGGACCTGGGAGTAACCAGGATGTATCAACAATACAGCTTGTCTGACATGTCGCCGTTCCATTATTAAAAAACATCGATAAGTTGGAAACACCTGAGACGCCTAACTACGCAATTAGTGTTTATATAATGAGTATTTGGTAACCATGAAATACTGTGTATGTAACTTTGTTACAGAATGCTGTAATATTTTCTGCAGGTGGTCATATTTATTTCAGTGGACCCGCCCGGCACAATGTATCGTATCAATGACATTTGAAAGCTTGTATGTTCGTATGTGAGCATATCTCACTGCGACAACTTTGAGGCAACGATACTCAGACTACGCATTATATGTTTGATACTTAATTACAATTGTATTAAAAATTACCTGTCGTACCGTCTGCGCGAAGGCGCATGGGCGGCAACTTTGCGAGTTTAGGCGACACTCCCATTTAACTTTGACGCCATTGATGTCCTTATGCATTTTAGTTTTTTTTTATTTTGAGATAAGATGTTAACATTGATATCTGGGCGAATTTATGTTTTTCAAATGCGATACCATTGTTTTTACAAAGATTATCCAGTTACTCATCATGCGTAACATAACAGATAATAGATGTGCCATTGATTATTGATTATGCATAATATTAGATAGTTTGGTACAATTGTATCAGTAAAAGTGGATCCCAAGAACACCTTAAATTGATAAAAGATCTCCATGGTTTTACTGCATTTGAAATTTAGGTGGGATCGCTATCAAATTCAGCTTGATCTGATTACGCATTATGACGGAACTGCTTTCACATTCATTCTCACCAGTTGACCATCGCCTGTTTGGTAGAGCACATATAATTCACCCTTCTGATACTTCGAAACAAGGTAAGAAAACGGGTTTAATTAACGTTAACAATTAGGGAACAAATGTAATGGCAATTAAAATTAGGTGACCTTTTTTTATTGGAAAGGAATACTTTAGTATGAACCAATATTTAGGTAATACCTGTAGTATCAATTGGAATAACGTATTGGCCTCGCGAAACACTGTTGTAATCGCAATGGTTGTGCTGCTATGGTAAACATTGACTCGGCATGCAGACGACGTGCCCTTATTGCTGAATGGCTGTGCTTCCTTCTTTCTCGCAGCTGCAAGTCAAGGACACAGAAACAAGACATCCAAGTGCAGTAGTGTCACATCACTGTTTCTTGTGTACGACTTGCTGGCAACCTTTGATCATTGAGTTCATTTCATCAGGTAATTGTGATTTTTAAGGTCACAGCAGTTAAGCCTGTTGGATTAGCGGGCTTATGACGATGTACATGTTACAAAACATTAAGCTGCTATTGTTTACATACAAAAAGCATAACAATATCAATCGTACAAGGCCTTATCGAACTTGTTTTGTAGCTTTCAAGTCTCGCATACAACATACGGTTTAATCAGTTTTTATCTATGATCGAAATTATCAAAACATAAAACATAAAACATAAAACAATATATCATAAGAACTTAAAATTTAGGTTGGTAAAATATCTCATTGCCTTACATTTTATATTCAATTTTATGAGATGGTCAAATTGCATAAATATCATACAGTTCATACACATGTGACTCGGTTTGTTGTGCTGTGTAATGAAAATAAGCTGCATTGTCTGTAGTGGCATTATTTAGTTAATGGATATACACTTGATGTTGCGTTCGCAGATCCGATTTTCAATATATAATCAGTATGAATGAATAAAATGGCTGTACGCAGCTAGGTTGATGCTGCAGCAACTGCTGAGGCAGAAGACCATTCACTGCACATGTCAGTGACAGTGTATGGCAGCTCATGCATATTTTAAACTGTTGCAGCCTATTGACAAAATTCTTCTCTTTATGAATGAATGAATAGTGGTTTCCAGGAAGGCTTGAACCAATGCAAGGAAGGGCCCCGCCATTGGTTTCCCCTCCCACCCATTGTCTGCCATCTGGATTATGGATGGTCCGGATTGAAACCTACCCTGGATGAAAGGTATAACTAATCAATACCAAACGAGGAAGTTAAAGGCTCAGATAAAAAACGGTAATTTCCTACCGTTTGGCTCGTGGCACTCCATCAAAACTCAGGAGAAAAATGTGTCACTTCTGAGACTTTAGGTTGTCGTCATTTGAATGGAAGATAAAAAGACAACAACATGTAAATAAATGAACGAATGCCTTTTCTAACAAAGGGCTTTGCAATACCTGTATGAAAGATCTCCCTCTGATCTAAAACGGAAGGATGTTTGATACACTGGTCTTAAGATGCATTTCCAACTATTACCCTCATTAAAAAGTTGCTACTGAGTGTTGATTATGTACAATATTAGTATATTCAATATAACGGTATCAGTAATGGCGTGGGCTATCTTTTATTTGCTATTTTAATTGAAATATTTTCCTATCTCAGATGAAAATTTGTGTGCATGGCATCATATTGTGACATTTCCTTGCAACCGAAGTTGAGTATACGAACAGTTTGATATTTTATGACAGGGCCCAAGTTCAATATTTGCTGCACTTCGAAAGTACTACCAATCAAATGTTATCCAAATAATTTTAAAAAAAGCCTATTTAATTTCAAAGTACGGCGGAAAATGTAAACCATCCGATTGAATAGAAATTGCCGCAAAATCTAAGTGAGAACGTCTTACGTCAGGAACCAGGAAGAAAGCCACAAGTAAGTTGTGGACCTTGCCTGGTCAGTGGTAGCGGAAAATTTATGAATTTTATTGATCTGAAGACTGGTCATCCAGGGGCGAGGTCTTGGGATACTCAGGTTGGTCATTCCACTGTGTGATCAGTTATACTGACAGACAGTATTCTCGTTTGTTTTAGGAAAAAAAGGGAACAGTAAGTTTTTACAAAAAAGGCCAATAACACTATGAAAAGTATCCTCCAGTACACTACTGGAGTAAAACTGGGTATCCCCTTTTGCATTGGACGGTAGGCATGGTTACTGGGCAAGGGACTACAAAAACTATGTTATCCAAAAAGAAGTCAGTTCGTAAAAAGGTATCAGAAGTATTTGCGTATTCACTTTGGTTTAAAAAAGCTGATGAATTCAGCTCATTCTCCAATTTGACTCAACCGTACTGATTGGGAATGAAGATATATGTTGTTCCAATAGCCCACATTTGCTGGAGCACAACTTTCAAAAGGCTGACCTTGGGTGCATTTGAACGGACCCGTTTATCGTATAATATTTAGTGCTACTTGTAAAGTAGATCCGCCCCCAGAGCATTAACTCCAGTAGTATCTTAATCCGTCACTATGTAGCAGCACCATACGTGCACAGTACAGCGTGCGTGTTAGTTAACCTATCACAGCTCAGCTTGGCTGAGATGCTCTAGCCCCTTAGCACCCACCAATGAGTGCCTAGCATATACTCGTATAAAACCCTTTGTAATTAGGGTTCAGTTCGTTCTTAACATCAAGACTATTTTACTACAACTTCAGTTCATCATTATTTATGACATCCGATTTCATTATTTGTATTTATTGAACTTAGAAATATTTTGTGCAACTTGAACTTGAAATGTTATTAGTGCAACTTGAACATTTGATGTATGCAACTGTAAAATATATATATGTAAATCAATAAAAGGGCTTCATGTTCAAAGGAAGCTTCACTGGACACTCTCATTATTGTTACTCAAGGTAAGTGCATGATAAGAGCACAGAGTAATAGATTGACCGGAGGTAGATCTCAGCAGAACCCTTACCAACGTAAGACCCTTGGATCTGTGTATATATTGTAAGTGAGACAATTACAAATATTCCCTGTACTCATCTGCACCAAGCCCCACATAGTAAGGCAGAACAAGTGCTACAACGCAGAGTCATACCATTCGGTACCGCAACACGAACTGTAAACACAGTGGTAGGACTTCGCACTAACGTGATGTGGTTATGAAATATAGTTGAACCTCATGCCTCAGCAGGAGGGTCTATGTATTGGACGAAATCCACGAAATCTACATTTGTGTTCTCTGCCGCCATTGCAAAAAGTTGGCCAAGAACCCCCCCCCCCCAACCGGACTGGGGAAATGCATTTCTGGCCATTTCAGACAATTCTAGGCAACACTCGGGGTAGATGGGAGGCATGAGGGTCAGTGCTTCTATCTGGACACCTCGTTCATTCTGAATTACAAGAGACAAACGCAGACATGTCACCCAGCTCAATAGCACAGTAGCACATCAAAAGCTCAGCATGAAATCATTGTGTTTTGTACGTTTCCAAATTAATACGAATTTTAGGAGTTGAACTGGGCAGCTGCCTTTTCCCATGCATGCCACCCACAATGGCGGTAACATAGAGCGGCAAAACAGCAACCACCTAGACTGTAGAGCGGGATTACAGAATGACCAAATTCAGACAATGCCTTTCAACGCCACACATTGTACCTATGTTGTTTGATCGATAGGTCATTAAATTCATTCTTTGAAAATGTGTACTGAGTTATAAAAATATCTCAAAATGAAGGTAACAAAACTCACAATAGATATTCACTCAAATCCATTGATCTAAATTTTTCCTAGGCAAATAAATGAAAGCGAACAAGGTTTCAACCAAAATAAATCCCCATTAGCACCCACATTTCGCTTTACAAAATAATATATGGCTTCAATATTTTATAAATAAACCAAAAGCGGTTGAAGGTTTTGTTGAAAAATGTTCATTTAGTGATATTGTGTTGATATTTTGCGACCCTTGAGAAATTACAGTGTTGGAGTCTGTTGATGCGGAACTCATAAATCTGATTTGAATTCCACGAGGAATCAGTGCAGACCGGACTGTAATCACGTTTGCTTATGCAATCACAGACTGCAAGTGGTTAGGCGGTTTTTGGTGGATACCACAAATGACCCATGGCTTTTCCGAAGCAGTGTTGCCCCTACTATTTTAAATTGAGGGACATTTTGTACCCCATCATAAATTTTATTTGGCGACGTTCTTTCTATACGTTTTTGTTTGATAGGTTTATGGACTGTATTTAATATTTCTGAAATTAAAATTCAAAACTGACATCCATGTTTAGAATTCCATTATTCTTGAAATAATATAAAAAGTTTAAGTGGTTTCATATATTTTGAAAGATTAAACAAAAATATTATGGAGTCATCTGGGACCCTCTACATTCATCTCCTGGAAGTCATTGTAATTTTTATGAGGGATGTTCATGGAAGCCGCACTACCCAAGTGAAATTTCACTGATCTGTATGTAAGGTGTCCAAATTGATTCTGACTATTCTCGGCAGTGAGCATACCCAACGTTCTTCAGGTTTATGGTACCTCAGAAGGAAGGAAGTGTATGTTATTTAGCACAAGTGAAGTATAGAACTTTTCCGCCACCCTTAGTTGCTGCAGCACCTTATGGGTAATAAATGTGATGTGTACTTCGTTCCCTAATGTTGCTTATAAAAACCTAGCCAAATAATTTGTTCGGTTCCAATCATCTTTGATATAGTCTGATGAATGCATACATGCTCTAATTCCTATCACTTTTAGAACATCAAAAAGCACAGTGTGGAATCTTTTTTGTTCTCTCCTTCGTTCTGTTTGTTTCGGAAATGATAGGAATTTCAGGAGCTGCCGAGCAATGGGTGAGCTTTATGTGTATGTTTAACAAACGGGTCATAAATAAAGAAAATTTTGCCGAATATAATTTTTAACCATTTCGGGAAAACAGTGATGCACTAAATCCATTGCAAAGTGACACTGTGATAACATAACATAAATCTCTGATTAATTCCATCAGCGTCACAACTTCATCCAACGCAATAATGTTCATTCATGATGAGAAAAGAATATCCGAATATCCCTCAGATTTAAAGCTTCCATGGAAATGTGGATGTAATGTTGTCAAACATTGCAAATCCACGGATATGTTTTATGTTTAGACAACTAATGCTTTTGATGGGGAATGTGTATGGATTCATGAATAACGCTTAATTTAACGCTTATTGTTACCATAGTGAAATAATACCTGAAGGCATTTGTTAACCAGATGGTTTCTCTTGTAGATGCTTTTACACAAAATTTGTTGTTTTCATATATTTCTAAACCAATGCTTACCATAATAATGCCAACACGACTAAGAATTTATTGTGTGTCGAATTTCATTAGGCAGCCTCCGGCACGAACCACAGTTCATGCCGGTTTTTATACCAAGTGAATGTTATTAAGCGCGATTTTACAGCTTAAATTGCGTGATGGTGTGCTGAATTCGATACAAAAGTACAGTAGAATCTGCATCGGGCGAACTGTGGTCAGTAACTTAGCCTAGGTTGCGTGTTACTGGCTCTCTGGCCTGCTACGTATTGCTTAGTAGGTCCTATCTCCGGGCAGCTAGAGCTCTAATGCCCCTCGTGTGTTAGTGCGGGTAATATCTTGGGTGTTAGGGGCGGAGCTAACGTGCGTAGCCCGTATTATCCCTGGCAGAACTACCAATAATTCATAGAAAAACATGAGCAGATAACAGTAAGTTCGCCCAATGATTTAGAAAATACAAAGCAAAATCATTTTGGTGATTGAAAAACAGTACGTGAATGACAGTAGTTCGCCCAATGGCTAGCACGCCCAATGCAGATTTTACTGTGTAGTAATTTTCTACCCCCGCACAGTTGTAGCAGCACTTGACAGGTAATAAATAGAATGTATACTTCATTCCCTACTGCCTTTTCCTTCATGGAATTTAACGGAATGTAATATTTCATGGGGTCACTCGATAGACCGGTCACTGTAAAAATACCATCTCGTTTTTTAATTGGAAACAGTGAAATTCTGGTAAACGTTTTGCTTTTCACAAAAGTAACATTGGAATGTAATGCTCTATTACGTTCAATTTCAATGTTAAGAATTAAATGACAAAACAGTCGAATATTTACATATATAACTGTTAAAGAAAAACGTTCAGCCCATCTGTTGTGTGAATTAAGCAACAGCCGTGCGTTATCTGTACATAGCAATCAAATTAAAATCTGCTGAAATTAAAAATATGACTGACGGAAAACAAAATAATTCAAATTTGTATTATTTTAAATACAGCTCACGAGGGAAACCTGCGATGTAATGAAATGATTTAATTAACATCTGATGAATCACAATCATTCTTGATTTTACTTTTTTTAATTGCCTTAATTTGATAAGGCAGTGAGATTCATTTGAAATACAAACTGATTTTGTTTCCATTTTATTTTTTTATGTAACATGGAATTTGATTGATCACATGAAAAATTGAACATTTTAGAATCTAATAACGTTCTAAAAATCGTAAAAAAAATTGGTCACAAAATAGTTGGTCGGGTTGCTATTGAGGGACGCAGTAAAAAGACACAACTGCCGAATTCTATTGTTTCCACAATATTTGTCATCTTGTTACATGGATAATAGCCTCTATTTAGAGCAACCAAGCAGCTACCACTTAGAGCGCGGTAGCATAATGAGGCTGTTCCGATTTACGTTAGATTTAGCACTCCAAAACGGTGCAAGTGATCGATTGGTGTACAAAACTCCACTCAGTGCACACAACTCACACACCACCTCTGGATGTTGGTGTGTTGGTGTAATGGGAAATGCACCACAAACCAAGCTGTTCGTTTTGAGCACACTGATGCACCACACTCACAGTGCACACCAAAGTGTAAATCGAACAGCCCAACCGTTACCGAACTTTTATCCGAATATTTATACATCTACGACTTTGCATTCTTATTACACACGATACCCTACGCTTTCAATTGCCATCTCCAAATATTTCTGCCAGTTGATTGCAGTAACTTCTTTCAGAGATGAAGCAAAAGTTCTTGCGTGCTGCATGTGACGATGCCAATTTTATGCCTGTAACCGTGAAAGAAAACATCGGGAAGTTTGACCCCTTTTTGGAAGAGCTTCAGTCTTTTTGACGAAATAACGGTTTGAATTTCTTTTGTTCTCCAGAATGCCAATGTCATGACGTGTGGAGTATTTTATCGCACTTTTATGGCATAGTTTAGAAGTTCTGATGTACTTTTCATGGAAACAAGATTAACTTATTCAATCAATATTTGACAAGTTTCTCTCTTTAATTTGTGAACTGAGGTCTATTTCACAGGGTGCCCTCAGGTACCCTGGGTTTCGGACTTGAGTCCATCTGTTTCAAAGCCGGTGTGATCCAGTCGTTTGCACGCTTGTAATCCTCAGAACAAGAAGAAATATAGAGACTGGAGATACATGTATTAGATTGGAGTTTTATGCAGGGAGGGATGTGAACCCAGCATCAGTATGCGACATCACATCCTGACGGTTTTACACTCCATTTACCTCTGCTACCTGTGTAATCGTGATTAATGTAACAGGCTCCGTTTTCTTGGAGACTTGAGTGATGCATGAGTGAGTGATTAAAGCCGAAAGATTAATCCCTTACATTAAGTTCCCTTCACTTAACATGGCTATGAATTACTGATATAATTCTTGCTGCCTAAGGTGCAGACCGCGAAGTGACGAATTTCCGTCATTTCAGTTCAATGTACTATCAATTACGCAACGTCATGACGTCACCAGCCACAAGTACCGCCAGAACCACGTACCTCTAGAATAACTGCAGTGACGTTATGACGTTACAATTTCGCGTAACGCCGTACAGCAACTGTCACACGCATTATTGAATCAATGCACTTTGTAATTTCAAAGCAATAAATATACCACCACTTGACATTTCTATAAAATTGAGAACTTGAGAAGAAATGAATTCCTTATTACGTGATTCCGATGTGCATAAACACATCATTTCCATCCTTAAAAGGGGATCTGATGTGTGTTAATGTAAAGTGTCTCATAAAATTATTGCGGTTTGGAAACAACAGAAGTTTAGTCCCATTCAAATCATGAAATTTTCGCCAATTTTGGAACAATAGCACATCAAAAGCACAACGTAGAATTCTTTTGTATCCTGTTTCGTTCTATACGTTTCCAAATTGATAGGAATTTCATGATTTGACATATTGGAATTAAAAATACAGAAGGAGTTATTTTTGTTTCAAAATGAACAAATTTCATATCATAATGTTATTTCTCTCTGTTTCAAAAGAAGTGTACACACAAAGATTTTCATTAACGGCCCTGGTGTCTGCCACAAAGTCGCTTACTGAGAGTAAATTGTGTAAAATAATCCAAGAGTGTTTGAGATCTGTCTGTAGCTAAGTGCAGGAGAAATGGTAAATCAATACACTGTGGAGTCTCAGGCTAAAAATGTAGCATATTATTTTGGTTGATCTAGAAAGTAACAATTGATTACCGGGAATCCCCGGAAGTTAGACCATCCTGTGAATAAGACCATGGTCTTAAAGCTGGGGACACAACCCACAAATAAGACCATGGTCTTATAGCATAAAATTTTATCAGCATTGTCATTCTCAGTATTTCAATACATCGCACAATGAACAAACTGATGCTGGACTTGTCATTATATAAACAAATTAAGTAAGGGAAGTTATCAAGCAAAACATATTTTCCATTAGGAGAGTGAATTTCATTACAAAAATGTTTACATCTTAGTTGAAATTGAGACATCTGCATTAAGGTAGTTCCTGAATGTAAGACCATGTCCCCACTGATAAGACCATGGTCTTATAAAAATGGCCAATTTTTACTTCTGAAAAGGGCCTTTCTCCGCAGATAAGCCCAGGGCTAACTTCCGGGGATTCCCGGTAACAGTGTAGAAAATATTGCAGTCATTAATTTTCCAGGAGTGCAGCAGCTCCTGAAATTGATTTCAATTTGCTGGGTCTTTCACTTAAACAAAAAAAATTCATTGTTTTTAAAATGAACAGATGTTTCATGTCTTCCGCCAATATTTTGGCCCACCGGCGCCCTTTGTTGAGCTGAATACCCTCTATCGGACATTCAGCTTTCTGTTTTCACCAGATTGTTGCTTTGATTTCTGACCTGATTTCTGAAAGTTCTGGCAAGGTGCCAA
>JBCAUI010516534.1:0-12169 GCA_038406195.1 Haplosyllis anthogorgicola | reverse complement strand
TGAGCAGCAATGGTTTTCACTGTGTGGATCTGTCTCTCTTTGTAGTCCCGTCGGGTACCGACGGGTTCCATCTAGTTCAGCTAAATTATTTGAACCGACAGTGATAATTCGGTTTCGCAAATATTGTCAATTTCATGTTTGCTATATTTTCAATATTAGTCTTTAATTTAAAAGGTATCTGCTAACCTGAACTGAAATCGTGGTAGAATTTCAGCTGAGGCATGCTCCGTTGTACTGTAGTGTCGCCCCACGGTTGTCCAACTTCAACTGTACCATTGCGAACAGCTGGAATTTTGGAAGCGCAATTTTATCTCGACGCTTATTTGGAACACTGCTTCTTGCAACTAACCAATAATTAAACAAATACAAGAATTACACAGACAAAATGCAACAATTTTTTTACCCCTCTTTGATGCAACCTGCTCAGCTCCTATGAGCCTTCCCCATACATGCCAGTCACGTATTTCCAACATAGGCGTAGGATAATCTCTCAGCAGGAACATCCACGATTCTGTGCTGAAGTTTATATATCTGCACCAGAGTGTTGTAAACTCAAGGCCTTCTTCGGGGTAAGGACTGGAACAAACAATTTTCACTAATTAAACATATCCTTTGTCCTTTTGTCACATTAAACGTTTTATCCAAGCAATGCAAGACTCAAAATTCCTTCTTCAATTTATTTACAATGCTGTCTCTTGTGGACTGAATGAAGAATAAAGACACATAAATTACCTATCTGGATCTATCTGCTTCATGTTGGACACTACGTTGCCTTTTCCGTGAATTGAGGTGTCTGCTAAGGCAACGACCTCAAACTTTTTCAGCTCCCAAGTGAACAGCTTGGTCCGCATAGGCGCAGTTGCATACAACTGTCGAGATCGTTGTACATAAATCTCAGAATTCTTTCGGCTCAGCGACTCATACAGTTCTTCCACTCTCTTTGAAGTCAATGCTTTATAATGATGAGATGAGGGAATCATAAGCATTTGTATCCCACAGATTATGTGATGTAAATTAACAAAATCATTGAAATCTGTACACTGTGTTGTCAACCAATTGCATAAAGGAGCAGAAAGTCACTTATGTCGTAACCTAAAATAGTAACTAGCTAACGTGGCATACATCATAAATCATAGTGACATATGTATCCGATGCCAACCCCTAAAAATTTTGTAATGTAACCCACCAATTAGCTACGCACATGATGTATAATTTGTATGAATCGCATTTATTCACATACATGTATAAACCAATGAGATAATGAACCGCACTCAAGCATGTAGCTGGTAAAATACTTAAGGGAATGTAACACAACAGAGAGATGATTTTTGTTAAGACTTGACACTTGCACTGTGTGCTGTACTTGAAACTGATTAATAAATAGCTTACCTGCACTGAATTCATTTAGTTGTCTTACTTTCGACTCGGACCTCACGTCGACTTAAAATTGGTACGACACTTACACTTGCACATAATTTAGCCTCTAACATATCAAATTATTCGGGGATGCATGCTATACTTACGTTGGAGCAGTCCTCTCTCCTTCCTAAGATCCTGGAGTCTTTTGTCCATAGCGCACAACCGTTTCTCTTGTTCAACGTGCTCATCAGCTATCAGCTGCATAATAACCAAAGAAAATAAGTGCGCATAGAAAACATTATATCCATGGTTTCATTAAGAGATCTAAATACGAAACATACTTTGAAGTGTTCATATCTGTTTACTTCCATTAATGACTTGTTACCTCATAATTGTCGTTAAGCTTCACTTCTAACGGGTCATCACATATTTGAACTATCACAGACTTGGCATTAATGACTAGATCTGGTGGGAGTGGGCTCGTTGCAGTAAAAGGTCGTTTGATTACTGAGTGCACTAACTTCCTCCACTTGTTCAAGTTGACAATCTGAAATGAAGAAAATTTAGGCCACCTGAATCATATTTACAATTTTCACATACTATGGTACAAAATTACTCGGACGTTTACGTAGGCGTCTGGCTAAAACATATCTACAATTTTCACATACAAAGGTACAAAATTACATACCTCCTTGAAACAAGCAGACAACTTACGAAATTACTTACCTCCTCGAAACAAGCAGCAAAGTTAAACTCATAAGGAAAGACAACTTCAATAGTATCAAAATTGAGGGACCAGCCCTTGTTAGTCGCCTGATTGATTTCGTCAAAACTTTCTCTTTCGACCTTTAGTCTCTCACTGTTGTGTATACTGTGCACGTGAATATTCTAAAATGATTAAATATATTTGTATCATATCATGTCCTTAACAAAATGGTCAAAAATCCTCTGTGTGTGTGTGTGTGTGTGTGTGTGTGTGTGTGTGTGTGTGTGACTATTGTAAGATTGTCTTCTGTATAGCCTACTAACCTGCAGATTACAAATTTCGTGCTGATCAAGTACAATACTGCATGCCTGAGTTTTAAAAGAGATTTGACTGGGTTTCATATCGGCATAGATTTCTGCGATACTAAATGACATCCTATAAAAAAGATAAACTGGCTTAACCATTGATGACGTAAATCTTAAATATATATCTTCCTTTAATTAAAAATTGAATCTTTATTCAAAACTACAGCGATCTAACACTACATGTACACTTACTTGTGGTTTTTAGAAAGTTGAACTGCTAACATTACACTAGCTTTAATACTGAATGATATGTGTAATTTGGGCTGACTGGATATGGATTCATTTGGCACTGAGACTTTCGACACTGACTGCATTTTACCTGTCAACAGACGAAATGATATGCATGCAAACAATTGTCTATAGATGACAATTTAATGGATTAATAATAATTTTGGATAATGAAAATGTAAACCTGAAAAGTTGTCTTTGACACCATACGTACCTGGCACCTTTTGTAAAAGATTATGAAGATCCTGAACTGCCTGGAAAATGCACATGTGTAGTGTGGTGGTCCAATGAAAATACACCTCTTCACTGACTGATACTTTTCCAAACTTGAAAAGAAAAAATTATATGAATTGGAGAATTTATGGATTTGAATTTGCAAGTTTTTCCGGTTTGAAAGCATCTCTGTAAGGAACATACCTTGCTGCCGTGCTGCAAGTTAATTTCTACTTTCTTGACATGACCATGGTAAGAATGGATCTCTTGTGACCTTCCAACTGCGATACTCTGAAATGATAAGTGCAAAATAATTCATTCATTATGCTATACTTCTGACAAAGTCCTTGGATTTAAAGAAATATCGTAGTTTTATTAAGTATTAAATCATCGAGTTGACATACCTTTCCTTGAATAGGGAATTGTGTAACTTTGATGCCTTCACAAGAAAGCGATAGGTCTGTAGGTCTCTGTCGGAATGTCAGGACATCTAATCTTAACATGGCTCCAACTGCAAAGGATTAATATACTGGCATCTTAAGACACTTTTAGTGTTGTCACGTGTATACCAAAAATAGAAACAGCCCCACACCCTTACCGGAGAATCTCGATTTATAGCCCATCCAATTACAAGCCCACGGGCTAAATAATGAGGAATTGACTCATTATTTAGCCCATTGGCTAAAAATATTAATTCCAAGGTTGTAGTTTCAGTTCTAACCTTTTGACATAAAAAATAAAGATTTACAGAAGTTAACATTTATGAATACATTTTTTTTTCATTTCTGATAGCATCTAAAGGTCCTTAACACACACAGGAGATAATTAGAATATGTACTGCTATTTTAGAATTGTACAACTGGATAAATGCTGCTTTAGATATGAAAGTCTTGGTCTCATCTATAAGCCCATAGTCTCAACTGTAAGCCCTTGGGCTTATAATTGGTGCCAAATTTATTTGACCAAAAAGGGCTAGTCTCATCTATAAGCCCGGGGCTATATTTCGAGATTCTCCGGTACATTTACGTGATCTCGTATTCTTAGGTACATGAATACCTGGTACATTTTAGCTATAAATTCAGATGTTCTGAGTCTGCATGTTTCTGACTATACGATTTACACACTGGTATGTTACGCTACATTATTAAATATCCCTATCAAGCCTTATTAATGCTTCTATGATGGAAAAGAACATACTTACCGGTTTGTTCATGACACATGTAAATATTAATACTGGTACATTGTATATTTGTATCAGCATTCTTCAACAGAAGTACAAGCTGTTTACGCATTTCTGACGACTCAGTGATGTTCACACCACTTACATCGAGTGCATCACGACTAGGAACAAAGTTTAGCACTTTAGTTTCTTTTTCTACTGGTACATCACTAATGCCGCTAAGTTGATTTTGAAGGCTGCAAGCAGATGCTCCACTATCTGCTCTGTTTGTCCGAGTTTTCAGCATGGATGTGAGGAAGTGGTCAAGAACAGAATACAATGCTGTTGACCATCCAACTTGCAAGCTGTCCAGCATGCTTTCTGCTGTTACTTCCTGTCCACATTTGTTGATCTGGAACAAATAGAAACATATTGCACTTAAGTTTTTCCATTTAAAGTAAACCAATTCGTTCTGATTAGAACTTTTATTTAAATGACAATGACATTGTCACTTGACTGACCTTTGCAATGATGAGTCCAAGGTACAAGCATGTGCCCCAGTGATGCAACTTGCTTGAGAGTTCTGCAGCGGGACTCCCTCCTTCTGCCACCTTGCAGTACACACCACTCACATCTAACTCCATCTTAATATCACAGTCCAGAGGCGACGTTAACTCTATCAAAAATGGAATATTAAATGATGTACGTATACTTCATTGTCCCATCAGATGTCACAGAACGTCAAAGTAATTAAATTATAATAAGAAATGTGAAACTTGTATAAATGGTCTTGAATGGGTACCACTGTAACTTACCAACAATATTTGGCTGGATTACACAGGAAGCTTTGGCTTGTGACAAGCCACCTTTCAATCCAGAGCATGTTGCCATAGCAACAGCAAGGCTTCCAGTCTCTACTTCTACACTCAAGTTTAAAGTTCTGTTGTCTAATTTAGTCCACATACTACTTCTGCTACAAGACAAAAAAACATAATGTAGCATTGTATTATACAATTAAATTCAAGCCGAATATCCTTGAGGTTCATGGCACTCTATCCTGAACGATTCTGTGAATTTTGGTCGCATATATCTACGTATATGTATTAAATTAAATGAATTTCCAAAAATTGTCTCTGCGGAAGATTCATTTTGTCTTTTACAATATCAGTTTGAGGCCAATTATCAAATTCTTATTGACATTTAGTAGGTCTGCATACCTGGTTGTAGATGGTACGTAAACGTTTTCTTCGGCATTGGGGCTTTCTGGTGTATCTGGTTGTCTCGACAACTTAAGACGCCTGAAGACACCGACCCAATACATTATCTCTTCCTGGTGATATCCCAAAAAACCACATCGTACTACAGTTGATATAGATATACTTTGTTCGTTTATCTGTGGAAAGAAAATAAAAACATTCATCATGCACCTTCCTCAATTACGATATCATTTAAATGCATTCCTTTTATGAGAATGTTCTTACCTTCAAAGACGTATTCAGTTGATTCAGGGTTGCTAAATTCATTTGAGGGGATCCAGCAACAGCATCTAAAGAATAACAGTTGCATATAAAACTGGACCTTTCTGTATCATTTCTGGGCGATTAAAATTTATACCGTAAATTTCCATTTCAGAGCGCTGCACAAAGAAGTTATTTTTGCCCTTCATCTTTCTAGTTCACGATCACTCCATTTCGGCTTTAAATCAGCCAAAAAAGGAGTATTTACACTGCAATTTGTGTGTGTCCTTTCATTTTGCGAAAAAAACATTAATTTGTCAGCACTTTGACTGTGACTCACCTCTTATGGAAATTTTGCTGGCTAAAACAAGTGATTCCGAGTCCATCTTTCGATCAAGGCCTATTCGCATTTCTCTAACAAACATATTAAGTTTTCTGTTAGACACATCTCTGCACAGACTTAATTCACATTCTTCTATGGAAAACGAACAGAACTACAACAAATGAAACAAGAAAATTATTTATTAAACTCACCATTTTGAAATTTATAAATTTGGACAAAAAAAATAATTGCAGAAGAAATAAATGTTATCAATTATGCAAATACTAGCTGTCAACCTGATTTGCCTTTTCGTTATTTTTATTATTCGAAAGGTTTCTCTAAGTTCGGTCATCCTAATAATCCGTCTAAATTTGGATGCCAAAAAGTCCTTATATTTTTGGTATTTTTAAAAAAAATGCAATATTTCCGTGAGCAACACTTGGAGGCATAACCGGTCTGGTGATAGGTTATGTTTTGGTGGTCATAAAAGTTTGCATGTATAAAGTTTTGAATTGTGTAAAATCACACATTCTGTAACCTGTTTATGTCAAATAAAAATTATTGGATATTACTTCCAAATTATTTTATGCGAAAGAGATCCTTCGTACATAATAAACTTTAAATAAACTATGAAGTAACATTTTTATTACTAACAAGAAGAGAGCAATTTGTACCTGTGGCAATATATCCAGGATATTCTTCGACTTTCTTCTGTGGTTTGATGTAGTTTCTGTAATATCTACAATTATACAGTTATTTGAGATATGTACACTTGTGCGGTAATGTGAGGTAAATAAACAGCTATTTAACTTTAATTTTGATATATCGCTTTTTGTTTTTGTTTTTGTTTTTTGGTTTTTTTGGGTTATTTTAACATTGGTAGTTTATGCATTTTGCAAGTGACGCTACCTTCTTTTTATTATATTAATCAGTCGAATTAGCGCGTACCTTTTTGAATGTATTGTTGATTCTGATGTAGTTGTTCCACGTAACCCATTAAACTTTCTGTTATCATTATATGTGGTTTTCTTAAACACCCTTCTATTGTCTGCAAGGCAAAATACACACAACCGTTAATGTTTATTATCCTAATTTACCCTAATAATACTTTAGGACGACATTAACAGACCTTCGTCTTCATTCAAAGATCAAGGATAAATTATGATTATTATTAATGTTAAGAGCAACTTGTTTAATTCCATATCTTTTGAGACTTTTTTGCCAGTAGGAGGTTGGCAAATTTACACTTACGTTTACAGACGGTACAAGTGAGTGCCTGTTCATTTGTAGATGGACGGAATGGCTGAATGACACTTCGACCATACATGGCTCACTACCGGAATCCTAAAAATGTGTAAATGCATAACGGTTCATGAACACATATTTTCATGAACACGATTTGATTCTAGATTAACTTATTGCCTCTTAATGTTGATCTTGCCCACTGACAATCACACACACACACAGCTATACATTTCTTTGAAGTTTTCGAGTCATTTTATAATTTTATTCCATTTCGGTAAAATATGTACAAGTACACATAATTAGCATACCTCATCACGAACGCTTCTGAGTAATCGCAAGTTAAAACTGTCCACATTGAAATGCATACTGAAGCTAAAATGTACAAATAAAATACCGGTAAGAAGATATTTATATAAAAAAATTATATTGTTACTGTATTATTACTGAACTTTACATTTTAAAATGTGCAAAATAATATTACTAAACTTTATATTTTAAAATATGCAAAAAATATTTTTCATTTAACTTTCATTTGCAGTAACGTCAAATTTAATACCTGTGCAAATCTAAATCCCAGTGTGAGGATATCTCTTGAACTGTCATGTGTGCCATGCCACCTTGCAGAGGCCCTTTCAGCATAATTATATGTATGTTTTCTGCCACAACGTTCAGGTACTAAAATAACCAAAATGGTTTGTTCCTACATATTAACTGAAAATGTTCTCAAATAAGAACCAAAGGATATGCATTGTCATAAATGTTGTTCAGACTAACATTAACTCGATATGTTATTGTTTCTTAATAGCTTTTCGGGTTTACCTGTAGAGTCGCAAATACATGTGATAGATCTTTCTTTACATCTTGTCGAGTTTGGCCGGGGTTTTGTAGCCTTCTTTCAGCTTGAAGTTCAATTTCAATCCTCACTTCACCCATCCATATGCCAAGTGGTTTCCTAAATAATAACAACTGTGTAATCCAACCTATTTTTAAACAGACGCTTTTTGAATTTTGTCGAAAGTAATGGAAAAGCAACACTGTCATCAGTCTGGTTGCTTATGCTGCATTTCTCTCTAGGTAGGACCGTCTTTTAATGTTATCAAGAAACCTTTGTTACATCTTGGTAAAACTCACTTGATGTCTGCATTCAGCAAAGAACTTGTAATGCCCATTCGCTCAATTTGCTATAAGGAACAAAAAAAATTATAATTGCATACAAATTATACTTGGCAATTTAAATAAGTTATTTTATTTGAGTTCTTATCATTATGATTGTACACGTATAAATTGTGTAATATTTTTTTAAATGTTCAAGTATGGAATATTATTGGCGTATTTTTACCATAGTGATTCCATTTCTTGGGGTCACAGTGATGTTACCAAACGTGAAGAAACCAACACGCCCAACATGGACCTCAATGTTTAGTAGGCGCCTACCTCCCCATATTACAACCCATGCTAGCAACCTGAAGTAAAAATAAATACATAATCATGACCTTTGCATTAGCATAGAATTCCTGTTTTGTCGACTCTTACAACACAACATATGTACTATTAGTCTGTAGACGTAGTAATGCCAAAATTGACTAATTGCTGTTGGGAATACAGTATATTCATTGTATTTTCTTAATATTTTCGCTCACGGTGCAAAGCTGATCACGTTAATTCATTTGGCTGTTGAAATCTGCCATTTTGGTATTTTCTTCATCTGCGATGTGCGGGTTTCTTTTTAAATTTTCGGGCTTTACAATAATCTGCATGATTGAAAATTCGGAAACGATAATCATGATGTCGGAAATGTGGGTATTGAATTAGATACTCTGCAATGAATGGAATTAGATATATTACCGATAGACGTTAATTTGGCATGGCTACAACTCGTGTCAAGATCAGTCGCAGATCAACTGCCCGCACATTAAGATTGAAAAAGAATTGTCTGTGTTGTTTCAGAAGAAAAGGAAGACACATCTGATATTCAAATACTGTTTACAAATTATATAGCTAGCAGATTCTCATAAAAGTTTACCTGCATATAAACCAAAGTACAAACAGACATCCTGCTATAGTGACTACAAAATTTAACATTGTGATCAAGGATGACAGGCTAGATATCTCTTCAAAACACAACTTCTGCTATTCATTGTCCTCCATCTTTTTTTCTAGGTCAGTGTGGTCATGTGACACAAAGCGACCAATCAGCGCTCATTTCCCCTTACCGCCTTGTTGTTCTTACTTGGGTCGCCATCTTAAAATGTTTTATTAAAAAATCCTGGATTAAGGGTCTTAAACATGACATCTTGGATAATTTCTATGTCGGATAGATAGTTTAAAGTATGGAGCGACCATGAGTCATCCACCAAATCACGGAAACGGCTGTAGCCTTGAGGATTGCCACACAAACTTGTTTGCCTTGGTGAGTGAAGCCATGTTTAAAATAGTCTAGAACGTGAAATTAATTGTCAAAAACTACGTGATTTGATTTACCTGAATGATTAATTGTGGGGTTATTGAAGTAACAGTTACAAAGTTTATCAAACTTAATGCGAAATCAACTGATTTCTAGTGCAGATTTCAGAGAATTTACATCAGTTGAGTTGCACTTTTAAAAGTGTCTTTAAAAGACTGAAGCCATTTGAAATGTATCAGCATGAAATTATTGTTTGCTTAACACGTTTTGACATAATCATGATAATACATGTATATGGTGTAAATGTTTACAATAAGTTATATCTGGTTGTTTTATGTATGAAACTACATTGTGATATGAAGTTTGTTTTTCAACTTTGCTCAAACCTGAACAACATTTTATTTCTGAAAAAGAGTTCAAAAAGTGTGCAGACACTTTTTTTTATAAGTGTGTCGCCTGTCAGTCAGAATGTGTTTGAAGGTCGTGATATCGTAACTGTCAATTTGACTGAACAGAATATACCACAAAGTATGTAATTTTAAGGGAAGCACAGCAGCAAAACATAGTTCTGACTGCGATATTTACTTATTAATTGTTCTTTGCAGACTGATCTAGACGGCATAAAATGGCGTAGATTGAGTGCAGAAACCACATTCTGTTTGGAACCTTTGGATGATCCAGTTCTACAATCATTTACAAAGTGCATCCAGAATGATATTCTGTGTGTGTGGAGGCGTGTCCAGAGATCATCGGATCAAAAAGCTCCGGATCAGTTGTCCTGTAACAAGGAGTTGTGGATTTTCTGGTATGGGGACGAACCTCCAAACCTCAGACAACTTCTGGCCCAGGAATTACAAGGTACGTATGTGCAAAAGCTAACCACATTAACTTAATGACCACCACACGTGGTGCATTCTTTCGTGCAAACAGTAATCTCAACCTGATCTAATTTATGTATCCGTGTTACTTGTACACTTAAGAAGTTGGAAGAAATGAGGATGCATAGACCGGCATCAGTAGCACTCAGTCGCCGGCCCCTTGGCTTTTATTGATTACATTGTTGCTGGTCAAAGCATGTCATACAACTGCTGTTTAATCTGTGCAGTCAATAACCGATGGCAATCGTTTACATTTATTGGGCTCATTTAAAGGCTTTTCTGTCTGGTCACTTTCCAAACACAATGCATTTACAGCATTGATGTCTGTCTGAAGATGCCAATACATGTAAATACCATAAACGAAATGTACAGTGCAGTGAACACTTAAGGATTAGGCCTAGTGGGACGAGCATTGCTCTCAAGGTGTTTGATATTTTGCTGCACACCATGCTTATAAATAGCATGTTGCATGGGCGAGCAATTTAAAACTGATGTACTGTAGTTCAGTCAGTTATCGTACATGTTATCCATGTCGCGCTCTGATGAACAATGAGATGCAGATTTTTCGCCGACAGCCCATATAAATTATGCATTTAAGTGGATGTCTACAGTGCAGTGGAGTTTGCATGCAGTACAGAGATAACACGTTTTTGCTTGTAACCGTCATATGTAGACGTTGTGCGGACGAAATTGAACTTGGAAGGGACTCTAGTTTGAAGCAGTAGCGATGCAAAGTAGTCATCGCTGTAAACATGTGCGCGTACACGCTCTGCATTATATAATGACGGAAACTGATCGTATTCAGGATCAGTGGGAAACAGTAATACTAGCAAATTGCGCGCGATAATGTACACAATTGTTTTTGTCGAGGTTGTTTAGGTCTTGCACTTGAACAAACCGTGCAAAATGGTATGCAAAACGGCATAGATGTGTTACGGGTTACAGTGCTGGGGTCACAAGGGGCTGAGTGTAGTGGGGGTACATGTACATGTATTATAACTTGTACAGCGAAACACGTTGTAGAATAACATCAGACAGACAGACATGTGGCCAGAATCACCTTCTGTCGTCTGGGCTGTTCGATAAATGGACATAATAACAATCGAGTCTGGTCATCATGGTTGTAACAATGTTGTGGTAGTAGTTTGGTCTCGGTCGTAAAACAGTTTTCAGTGATAACGTTGTGATGTCGCACAATTATTTATAAACACAACAGAGCTGAACAAGTTTCAACGGCTCATTTGTTAAGTTATAATGGAAGTTGTCAATACAACGAGAAAGGAAAAACAAGGGAAAAAAATTTTCTCGGAAGTTTTACCAACAGTGGTGCAATTACTGTCGAATGCATTTGCTACCGAAATATAAATTTCATCCATTCTCGAACAAGTAGTTTCTTTACGTGCACATGCTAATTGTTTGGTTTATTAATTGTCAATGAACACTAGATATTTAAACACTTGCTTTTTGCAGATTAGTTGACGAAAATAGCATTCAAAGTTGTGATTTAATGCAAATGACAGATCTTTTAAGTTTAGTGCAAAATGTTGCAGAAACCCTTTTGTACCTGGTTGGACACTTTGAGTCACTGGATAACATGAGAAAACTACAACTTTCAGACAAGTAGTGTTTGATGGCATACAGTAAAACCTGTCATCTACGACCACCCCTTCTGCCATGAAAAAGTGGTTGTCCATCACAGGTGGTCATAGAATAGAGGGGTCACATACAAAAAGCAATAGGACTCAGTACACATAAGTAGTATCCATTTTGGAATGGAAGAGAACAAAGGAGAGAACTAAAGAATTTCACACTGTGCTTTTGATGTGCTATTGT
>JBCAUI010516523.1:0-12169 GCA_038406195.1 Haplosyllis anthogorgicola | reverse complement strand
GTCTACCCCTATAGCAAGTTTCAAAAGTATATGTTCATATTTTACAAAGTTGACTTCAAATGTAAAGATTTTAGTTTAAGGCAGATGAATGATGAACAAAGCTGCATAAAAGGATCAGGTGTTGGGGATGAGGTTCGGGGTTGGACCCCCCCCCCCCCATCAGGAACGTGACAGTTTCGTTTCTTAAATTTGTTAGTATAATGATTAGTCTCTATTCGGGACATACGATTGCTTCCAATATTATTTCGGTATTGTAAATCATTAACAATGTCTGAGCCACCATTTGTTCTATTTAATAAGCGAGGACAAATCAGACGAGGCACCTACATGCAAGGAATCTAGCAAGGGATAAAAATCTCTTTACGTATGTTTATATTAAACATGAACTAATCTCCCATTGTAGAGCAAAGTCATTTAACATGAGACACTACCCAAGGGAGTACAGCATGTTTTGTTAAATTAGACCCAACATACTTAGCGACGCTTGGCCAGTGCCGCTAGGTAGCGGGCCTATGTCAGCTCCGCTATCTTGGCGATGGTCAGGTAGTGCCTGGGTTAGGGGAGTCTATTTTTAGAAACACTGTCTGGATACCATATGTGTGCATGCGCTGGGAGTGTATTCAATGTGACATCACATCCAAATGATGTTACATTGAATATGTTACCATGCTGATGTCACCTGAAAGTGATGTCATCATGGAAATCCTTTCAAACAGCATGGCATGTGCACTAATTGCCTTTACCTGGTTACAGTTACTGGGAGCACATCCCTAATTCCCTGAGTAGCTGCTCCCCTAGTGGCATTCAAACATTATCGCTATCTTGATTCTTCTGTTCACTCTCTTGGCATTATAATCTAATTCTGTTGCGAAAGACCAGCCACTCCATTGGCAGTAAGGCACGAGAGCAGGATCGCCCCTTTCGCCAGAGCCCGAAGAGGGCTAAGGAGAGTAGTTGCACCTGGCGCTCACATTATTGGCGGTACGCGGCGAGCGTACGTCACATATACATTGCCCTACGGTAAAAGTCTACACAAATAGTACACCTATATTCAACATAATTGTAAATAATTCTGCAAGGTTTTTATTTTATTCTCCGAAGTAAAATAATGGCAGATAAATTTGCTTCAAAACAATTTAGCATGCAAATCTCCCCTTCTTGTTTGGCAATTAATCTCATTATCGCATGAAAACAAGCATTTTCCTTGCACAAAGGTATAAATACACACACGGATATTTTACACTTTTCTGTACAATGCATGGTTTATAACTAACTATGTCATAAATCTATCAGGTCATTTATTTTTGGGGGGTTGGAACTTTATGAGTGAGTATTTGATTTCAGGGGGAACTTTCTGATGGATATTTGTTTTAAGAGAGAAACTTTTTGAGTGAACCTTTGTTTGAGGGGGGTATGAGCCTTATGGAGGCATTTTTCCCGTGCAAAGCACGGGTTCCATCTCGTTGATTATTTATAACTCGTTTATCTTCAGTGTGAATATATCTGGAACAGATGGTCTGAACTGGCCTACTGCAGATCTATGCAAACTCATCCATATCTTGTCTTCTAAACGAAAGATACACTGTAATCACAGAAGAGTTAAGTGTATTTTCGTACTTCGTGAGACTATGGGCCAGGGCCAAGCACTTCTGAACTCATGCCCTTGTAGACTACATAAATCAATATTCCAACGGGTTCTGAACATTGACATCTTTAGTATTTTTATTGTCCTTAAACCGTAAAACCATAAGTCAACCTACATTCTGCATTACATATTCTGGTACACAATAGCAACGAAACAAATACAACGAAACATCTTAAAGTAAATTGAATTTATATTATGATGCTTGTTTATTTAGGTTGGGAATAATTGATCGTGGAAGGACGAGAGCGAACATGAGCCACCAGCCCTAGTAGCAGCATTATTCATATTTCTATCTAATAAACAGGGTAGCGAAACGATACGCCCAAGTTGATACTTTGGTACACCATTTACTACCATCTTAAATAGTGTACCATTACTGTTTCAACAATATTGTCAAACTCTGCATCTGCTTTTTAGATTTATGTATATTAAATGGATCGTGCATTTTGGTAGACCTGTTGTACACATTCAATCATGTGTAGTTTCACCATTAGTTTAGGAAATTACATTCAAAATATACTTGAGTAGTACACTCACATATGATTTGATGAAAAAGTTTGGGGCCCAATGCTATCATAGATACAATTGATTTCTATGCATGTATTCATTCCTGCCACATTGTATTCACAGGTGAGATCCGTTTAAAGTGTAAAGTTCACCTTACACATGCACCAGTTTCATGAAAAATGAAATAAAAAATAAAAACTGGACATGGTACGCCATTTAAATTCATCTTTGTGGCATTGTAAATAGTTGCTGAACAGATCTGACGCTTTGTTGTCAGACAACTTGGAAATCGACCACTTCGGGTGAAAGATCAAGGCCAATTCGTTGTCGAAGAGCTTCTTTTTTCCTTCATGTTAATGCGTTATTTTAGAACGAGTAGGAGTCTTGATTACTCTATTGATATTGATATATCTACAATGAAAGGGCCAAGTTCTCACCTGTTGTGCGGTACATGATTAACTATCTCCGAATGATAGGGAACGACCCTGAGGGTAGTTGAAACTGACCATCAGGTTGCCCACTACTTTCACTACTTTCACTGATCAGAATAACACCGAACCTTTCATCGCCTTCTTTGAGGTTGATTTCTTACGTTCGTTAGTTTATTAAAGCCTGCGTGGGTAATACCCAATACGGGTCAATAATATAAATGTACTGTACCCTTTTTTGTTCGTTGTGAAAAGCAAATTCATAGAGTATTAATTAGATTGCACTTACGAATGTCATGGTTTTGTTTTTTCAAAGGCATAAAAGTTCCCTTGGTTCAATGACTGAAGAAAAATTAGGAATCAAACAGAACATACTCGCTTACCTTTCTTTCATGCAGTATTTCTGTTTTCACATTAATAAGCATAACTAGATATTATTTATGCTTGAAACGTTATCCTGTCCGCAGAACACGTTCTCACCAGGTAGTTCAAGTAAGCGTAAAGTCTTCTCCGCAACGATGGCCGCAAAAGGCAGATGTTGCAATTGACCGCCAGATGCTATGATTAAACCCAATTACACTAAACCTGTTCAGAACATAGCATCAGAAGCTGGGAAGTTGTTACATGCAATCATGATCAAAGCATCCCTGCATACTAATAGTACATTCTTAGCAATAAGCCTACCGTGATTTTAATATTATTAGACTTGTCCCAACTAAAATAAATGCTTCTGGTCACTTTGATAATTTACATTATTTTGCCAAAAATAGAAGCTCAGGCTTATGTGTTTTTGTATTTACCTTTTCTGTCACCGATATAGAGAAGAGCGAAGAGTAGAGAGTGTTTAATAGTGTAAGAAATCAATAGGCTTTTATCTTGATTACTTTAACGGGCAATTGGTACAGATGTTTTAAATTATTCCCGTTGCTACAGATGTTTCCTGTCGTTAATTTACCTTTGCCATTCAACCATTATTTATCAAAAATCGTTTGTCTTCTTGCGCAAAAAGATTTATGTGTTTTTTTATTTTGGTAATTATATGCATCGGACGTTAACCTTCGAAATTAAGCTGCACTGTCTTCACCCCAAAGGCAATATAAATTGCAGTCTATTAGAAATACACTTTACTATCTGTTTTCCAGGCTACAACTGACGAAGTATGAACTTCCAAACAAACTGCTACTGCTACACCAGACTGATGACCAGGGTGTACGGTTTATAATGCCGACTAGAAGTTCGATTGACACATTGTTACAAATGCCAAAAATATATATCTATCATTGCTGTAAACAGAATTTTATCAAACAAGTATCCCTCATACCTGTTATTATTTCTACAAAATGGAATCGAGCAGTTTGATATTTTTTATGACTTCTCATTCTTAACTTGAGCAAATAATGCTTCACCTTCATGCAAATGGTCAACAACGAAAATGATTTTAACATTGTGTTAATAGGACTTCCAATAAGCATCATGAATTTGGGTAAAGGGCTCGAGTTACTTCAGATTTGACGTCCTATGCACTGATGAAAGTGCAAACATAGGACCCATAAGCAAAAAGCAAATCGCTGTTATTGCGATAAATATTTGAGCCAATTCTTTAAACATTAATCACTTTGTCCTTTTAATCTAATACCACGAAAAATCAAACTCATCAACTATTATGTCAAATTATTAAATCAAATTCTGGTGTGTGACCAAAAAGGGTGTTTGCACCGTGCAAATTAACCGCAGTTATGCGGGAAGGTAATGTTTTCAGTCGTGTCTGCGTATGTGTGTGTGTGTGTGTCTGTCTGTCTGTTTATATGTCTGAGCTATAACTTTTGAATTGCTTGACCTAGAAACTTCATTTTTGGTATGGAAGTGCATCTTTATAATATCTAGGGCAAGTGTGAGTACCAAGGTCATTAGGTCAAGTTCAAGATCACAGCATTAAAAATGTCCAATTTTGACTGGCATCTCCCAAAATATAGGTCAAGGTCATTTAAAGGTCAATTTTTTGGTTTTTAAGGAATTTTTATATGTTTAAATGCTTGTGGTTTTTCAGTGACTATTTGCGAAGCGAGTGATTCGGCCTTCAATTGAAAGGCATTCTTGTGTTGATGTGTAATTAGACCTTGATGAACACTCGCAGTGTTGGATTTCCTTACACAGTCTCTTTGTGGCCAATGAAAGAGAAAATTGCATAGGTTAAGCAAACAGCCCGTCTTTATTGCAGATTCTCATAGTTACAACACTTCAAACTTTCAAATGTAATCGGAGCTTTTTCATTACATTTGACATTTACATTTTTACTGTTTCTTCTCTGACACAAAGGAGTTCTGTGTGTGTGATACCTTACTTCGTCTAAAAGGTTTATGACATTCATATGTGAGTGACATTTACATCTTAGTCGTTCTGAAATGAAATAGGATGTTGGTATTAATTATTCCCAGCACTCTAAACTATTACTAATGTGGCCCTAGTTCTTGTTGCCATATATTCAGGAACATAAACCAAATGCAGTTCTCTTCAGTTGCAGTATTAATTGTAGTATTTCAAGTTGCAGTTACAAGTTCACAGTTACAGTCCCAAACAAGAATTAAAACATACTGAGTCAAATTCATTGCAGTTTATATACACATGTATCAAAGATTCACATTACCATAATATTACAATACATTAACATATTAGCTGCATATTTAATTACATGATGGTATTATCAGTAGAGACAGCTTGGTTGATATGCTGGTAGCAGTGTATGTGGCAGCCCATGTGTTGCACAAATACATATTCATGAAATGCATCAAACTTTGGGATTATAACTTAAACATCTGTCCGGATAATTTGAAATTAAAATAGATACGAATCTCATATCATTGCAGTTCTTTAATGATATCAAAAAGTAGCCCGCAGTTTTAGAATGTGGTGAATCATTAGTCAACATATGGTAATGCAGCCGAATGTTTCCTTTACATGTTTTTGAATAAAATCGTCTGATATATTTGTGATACTATTGATTTGAATACACTGTTACAGAAATGTTCGTCTAACATAAGTGTAAACGAGAAGAGAGAAACATCTTTCAATGAGACAGATGCGATATTAGGATAAATAGAATTAGACTTCCATGTAAACTTAAATGAACCATAATCTGACAGGATATTTTGGAATTAACATTACACAAAGGTAAACAATTCTTGCGAGCATGAAGGAAGCCCCGTCGTTTAATTGTTTGATCATGTCTATTGTGCATATGTATTCTCCTTGCCTCAGTTAATCGATGTGAAGCATAGTTTAAAAAAACTTGTTCATTCACAAAAATAATGCATTTAGTCTCATTGGAGCAATTCATATATACTTCACAGCTTAACTTAAGAAACAGATCACATCAACAGAAAATGTTCCTCAACTATTTCAGAAGAATTTTAACAATTTTATGATAACTTTGTCTTGTTATGTATAATCATTTATCAATTTGACGTGGACTTTGACATGACTTACCCAAAATCATTATGTATTAATGTAGTGACGCTGTGTTTGATTTGCAACTAATTAATATCCTCTAAGACAAAATGGAAACTACAAGCCGCCAATATAAGCTTGGGAAAATGTTGTTCCTTCGCTGAAACTCATCTTAGTTGACAGTTTAGGCTTTGCAAATTATTTGGGAACTCATGAACGTTCATATTGAGACTTTTCAAACAAGCAAGCAAGCAATAGATCAAACCTTTTAGAAAGTTAGCAACATCTAGAAACAATATTCACGTTGTGTTGTGTTCTTGGGAAAGGCACATCGTGACTACATGCAGTAAATTTTATATGCAGTAAATAAATACCAAATTACATCACCGTATAATAGTACAACATGTCAATAACATATCTTGAGACATTAAGTGATAACATGAAAACCATATTACTACTCCATTATATCCCCTGTACTTTAAAAAGTAACATCCTTGTCTATTAAATGCAGAGGGTGTAGGCACAAATCAGAAGAGACACAATCATGCAATAGAGACACATCTCCTTATGTCCATTTGTACTGAAATTTAACATTAAGTTTACTTAAGTGTGTAAAGAAAAAAGAAATGGATAGAATGATACGATGTTTTTGATGTAGCACATGTCACAAAAGCCTAGTATGTAATCGAAAAGTACTGACATTTCTTAAAGTACAACCAGTACTAATTACCCCAATAAAGTCATTAATAATTCATCACAAATGGCAGTTTTTGCTCTTGGTTTCTTTCTTTTTGTGTAGTTATGCCAAATGTCAAATAGTTACAGATATATGCTTTTTATCGCAGTTTAATATTGTAGGCATGTAACAACTTAACATAATAAAGTATTCTCAGTTTTATAATACTTTCCTATCCTTCCACATACTTTATCTAAATATTTATAAAAATCATTTGCCAGATCCGATGACGTGACACTTTAAGAAGGTAAACTATGCACCAAAAAGAAACTGGTTAAATGCCATAAACAAATATTTGAAATCTGAAAATTCCATGTAATTCGTTTTTCTTTATCAAATTTATCCTTCAGCTAATTTACCTTGCAACTTACTGCTCACCTTACAAAAAGACGCATCCAGGCTATTTATTGAGAGTTCTCAAGAGTCAGTTGTTTTGCGGGTAAAATGTATTCACTACAATCGCATTTGTAAAAGAAAATTTATGTAAATATATATGTCACAGGAGCGAACTCCTCGCAACCTCGATTTTGTTTCTGAACCTAGCAGTTCGGACGACCAGGGTCAGTCGTTCGGCACAGCACGCGAATTTTGGCTTCCGAGAGGTATAGCGGTCCCACTTTGCGTCTTACTCAGGGTGATGGTATTAGTTGGTCAGAAGAATGACTGGACATGAACTTAAGTGGCAGACTCCACGCAGAGTGCCAGGTCAGTAAACAGAATACAACCAAGTGATAATGGTTGAAACATCCCAAACAGGATTCTACTTAGGTGCCGACCTGATTTATGCACTTTCCATGTGATGTCAGCAAACGATGATGCAATGTTCTACATCATGGTGGTGATGAAAGGTGTTCCACCATGATGCAGGACCACGTCATGACAGACCATGCATGTGTGATGCATCTCCGGGGCATGTTTCTAAAAATAGATTTTGAGTCTGACTCTGACCCTGATGGCCTGACCCAGTCAGCTGACCACACTAAAAAGTGCATAGCGGAAGACTGGAAGGTGCCGAGAGTCATTTTGGGTGTGGGAAGGTCATTGCACCATCACATATGTACATGTGACAGTGAGAAGGCCTGCCAACACCTGACATGACTCTTGGCAACATCTGGGATCCTGAAACACACTTTTTAAGTATTGGTTAGGGCTGTCCTGGCCAGAGTCAGAGTTGTCATTGGGCTGCTAAATCTACTTTTGGAAATGTGTCCTGGTGATGCTTTGTGCATGCACCGACTGCCTTGACATAGACTTATGTCACAGTGAAACACTGTGCATCATCACCATGACATAAGGCATTACATCATGGTTCAATGACATCATGCACAAAATGCATAAAACATGGTCGACACACTAAATCAATGCTCATTTGGTCCTTGACTTCGGAGGGGCAAGGTCCGCTAACACCATCAACCTGACCCCAGTCAGCCACCTAGTGTGGGATGTTTCAATTGTTATCACTTTGTTGTGTTCTGTTTACTGACCTGGCACTCCATGTGGAGTCATGCTGCTTAAGTTTGTTAAGTATTAAGCAGTGTTCAGTCATTCTAGCAACCAGCTGAAACCATCACCTCAAGTAAGATGCACAAGTGGGACCACTACATCCTCTCAGGAACCGAATTGCCATACATTGTACCGAACGACCGATCCAGGTCGTACCAACTGCTAGGCCCACAAAACAAAACGAGGTTGGTAGGTGCTAACTCCTGCGACATATATATTTTAAATTTCATTACCTGAAATTATGACCAAACAATATGCAAATTACACAAGTAAATAAAATTCCTAAATGTAAGGACATCATGCCTTCTTTCATTCTACATGAACAGTTGCAAAGGCCATCTCGTTGCACATAATTTTTCACAAAAAAGGACTATGGCAAGGTTTATGACACCAAACATGACAGTAAGTAGATATTTATTGCAGAAAATGTATATTTATGAATTTATAATGCTTTATGCAAATGAATTTATAAAAAGTTTCTAATTCTAACATATTTGTCTTTTCTAAAGTAGTGGAAACCGTAAAAAATATTAGATAATTTATTTGTTTATTAATGAAAAACGTGTAATTAATTACACTTGCCATAGTAAAGGCTTTTTTAAATCAGAAAAATAAAACAAACCGAACAATTTTAGCCTGACATATTATACCAAATATGTCAATAGAGAAAATTAATGTTTGTTAAATTTCATTGTTGCGTCAGTGGTATATTATCATCTACATCTTAATGTTAGTGTATGTTAATCAAATTTGTCTTAATGGTTTGAATTACTCCTGAAAAAACATCATCTCCATGTCAAGATTTTGATGTCCCGTTTCATTTTGTCTCTCAGCTGTAATTTGAATCTTTACTTCATCTTCAAAGCCAGTCTTGAAGTAATGTATCTCTTTCGAAAAACAAGATAGAAAATTGCATCCGCTTTGTAAGAACAAGATTTCAATTTTCTTTTGAATCTAGTATAATAATGGATTCGTTTAGCATGAATTTGTTTTGTTATCAAATGTCTAGCACTGCCTTTTATTACTGGACATGTGCTGTAAAGAACCAGAAAACTCTGTTCTTAAAATTGCACTTGCAAATTCGTCACCACAAATATTGTGTAATTAAATAATTTCTAGATCTTTCACGCGCAAATTCCTTTTTGTATACACTGCAGAATGAGTGAATTAATTTGTGAAAACACCTACATTCATCTACATTCAAATATACGCGCATGAAAAGATAAACATTCCATCTGCAATGGATCCAGCCAAAACAGTCTAAAATGCCGTGCTTATTTTAAAATCACGTAGATTAAATTGAAAGTTAATGTTTTGTGATTTAGACCTGACAATATCCTAAATGAAGGAGTAAACCATAATGCAATCCAAGTGTAAACAGAGTAGACAGCGGCACGCATTTGGGAGACTTCAGTTTGTGTACAGTTATATTGAACATGACCTTATCATACATTTGGGACCCTGTTCATACATCGTAAAACATTACCCGTAAGAATATGAACAGTGATTACTGTATCCGAGTTAAATATGTCGGGTACTTTGTCTCGTAAATTTTCCGCCGTATCTGATGTTGACGATGAGGTTACATTGAGGAATATTCACGAGTCATTTGATCCAGTTCAAAGAGTACATTTATTCTCCCGCTGTGCACTTCTGGATGATTTCACATACATTAAGTCTCCAGTATGTGTTACCATCGACCAACTGGACTTAGACGGAGGCCTGCCTTACGGATTGCACTTAATTCAGTTTTTATAAGAGACGCGAGTTCGAGCATGATGAACATAAGTGTTTCCTCTGTCTCAAACTTTATGTCATAGGGTCAGCACTAGTTGAATAGAATTAAAATAGTGCAGACTCAAAAATTGGCTTGAAATGCTAAATGGAGGATGAGTTATTACTATTGGGTTTCTATTTTAGGTCAGTTCATCGCATTTGAAATAAATTAGAGTTAGAAAAAGAACTTCTGTGTCAGATCAAGGATACAAATCAAAGGAGATCAAATTTCTTCACCTATTTTGGTCACCCTCGGTTGATTTCAATTTGGCAGTGCCTGAATATTCCGAATAGGTCAATAGCCTCAGGATGAAGACCTTAGCCTAGCAACTGTATAGAATTCTAGTTCCACTTCTCCACATGACCATTGGTCATGTATTGATTTTCTCCAACTGATTGGATATTGACTGAGGTCATAGCATCTTACGTCAGTGATTTTGGTCATCTGTTCAGCAGCGAATTTAATAGTTAAGCAACGAAACCCAAATAATGTGCAATAATCGGTGCACAGAGACAAAAGCAACAGCTCATGAAACTAAGAATGAAATATTGTATATGAAAAGAAATCGAATTAAAACAAGCCTATGCAAAATGTAATGCAAGTTGGTACAATTCAAGGTGGCATGAATGTGTAGAAATTTTAAGCCCTGAAAACGGTGAAAATGCAGCATAAATAGTCTACCATAAAAAGCTAACTCAATGAAAACGCACTATGTTTTAGATCTATTTTTTTTGGAAACAACAACTTCACAAAAATGGTTATATCAAAGCGAGGGAAACCAAAATAAGCGATACATAACCCATTATATTGTTCACGACCAAAAGCTGCAATACAGCAGCCGCATCACATAGAGATTGGACCAGACCATTAGAGACCAAGCAGTAAGGTAGCTAATGCTTTACCAGACATAAACAGCGCGGAAGAAAAGGTGAAGAAAAAATGTACACAGAGGATGAAATTTCACACCTTGTTTAAGTATACTGGATAAAATAACTCTGCCGTGATAGATATGCTATTTGCTGTTTATATCTAAGTCTGAAACATAAAAAAGTGCAGGTAGTATGACTGAAACAATTGCCCTGTTTCACTGCAGGTGAGTCGCAGATTTTGCCAGCTGGGACCACAGTCGCGTTGCACGTATATAAATTGTTGAGAGACAATTATTGGAATAGACACCGCGGACTGTGGGGTAGCATGTCGTGCTTGGTCTCATTTATGTTATTTCTGCAGAAGTGGTAACTCCTCCGGGAATAACAGTGACAATTGTCAAAAAGTTTCCTTATCAATTAACCCACACAAGCCCTATATATGGGATACGAAAACTACTCCAATGCAATTTATGTGTGGCTTAGAAGCTGCTACTGTAGGGATTCTGTAACTATCGACGACAATAGGTACATATCAGATACATACATTTTACAATGAGCGCTATTAGGACTTCTACTTTTGTTACCCCGAAGGAAACATGGATAATTATACACAAAGGTATGTTTTGATACAGGATACAGGTTTTTAGACCATGATCAATTCAAGGTCACTCACAAATTATAACTTGAGTCCCAAACATAATCGGATCCCAATGATGCACGCAGCTTTTCCATTAACCAAATATCATTCGTCGAATTATTACCTGGAAAATCCCACTAGATTGCTTGTGCATTATTTTGCATGTGGGTCATGTGTTACAACACCTGAGGCAGCTTCATATATCCATGCGTGGAGTATCATGAAGCTGACACATCCTCTAATGAACACACACAGCTCTCCATGCCCATATTCCCACTTTTTGTAACTATTGTACATTATGCCTGGAGGTCTGCTCTGCAAAGCTGTCCTATTGGCCTAGTTTGCATGATTCTGAGAAAAAGCCCAGACAGTTGTTGCCGACATTTTGATACTCGTATTGAACATGTAGCAAGGAACAGTACACGGAATTTGTATCAGTTTCGAAACGACAAGAACAAAAGAGAGGACATAAGAATTTCACGCTGTGCTTTTGATGCGTCATTGTTCCCAAACTGATACAAATTCCGTGTACTGAACCAGTTAATTACTTTCACAGTTAACTAACTAGTTACAACAGTTATTTTTGTGGTATTAGATTTCAAACTTTAAACTGGATTTTTATT
>JBCAUI010516512.1:0-12171 GCA_038406195.1 Haplosyllis anthogorgicola | reverse complement strand
GACATGACCCACTTGCAAAGTTGAGGAATATGATCTCAATTATGGAAGATACTTTCAGATATGTGTATGTACCAGGTCATGATATAGCAGTAGATGAATCTTGTTGTCCTTTCACTGGTCAAATCAGATTTAAGTGCTATTCTCCTTTGAAGCTGCACCATTTTCAAATCCGCCTATTTTGTGCCAGTGAATGTAAAAGTGGCTGGATCTCAGCTTTTTCTATCTATACTGGAAAAGGTCCTAATGAATTGATAAATAATTGTAGTCTTCTCAATCCCCATTGCACTGTAACAACCAAAACTGTAATGGGATTACTTCAAAAGGGCAATTTACTTGATCATGGGAGACACTGTTATTTTGACAACTACTACACCTCTGTCAAACTGTTAGAAGAAGCATACTACAGAAACACTTTTTGTGCTGGTACAGTAAGACCCACATGTAAAGAAAGCCCACTTATTCTTGACAAAAAAAAGGGGACCAAGTTAAGATGTTGTGATTGCATTTACCAGTGAAGAGATCATATTCTCGCATTGAAATGGATGGACAAGAGGCCTGTTGCCTTGTTATTAAGTATACATGAGGCTATTCATACCATCACCAAAGTAAGATACAATGGAGATCCTATAGTAAAGCCAACAGCTATACATGAATATACCCAAAAAATGCATAAATATGCCTAAACAGGTGCTCCATGGTTGATTTGGATCGATTGCAAGGGTTGAAGGCTCTTTTCGATCAGTCAGCCAAAGTAGCTGAAAGTCTGAGTGAACTAGAGTAGCTAAAGGCTGACTGGCCAACCAGGGACCTGTTTCCCACTAAATCAGCCACATGGTGACCAGGTGCAGCAGCTGCTGAAGCAAAACCACAAATCATTGCCCGGCTCGATTTTTGCCAGATTACAACTAAATTAAGTAAGTATCAGTGGTTAATCTAATGAATAAAGATAAAATAAGGTATAGAGACCCTTACCTGGAGCCGTGGGTGGTTGTGCATATTTAACTCCTGCTCCACCAGGTTCTGACTGCTGGCAGGTAAGGGGACTCAATATCAAGCCCCTGCAAGAAAAACTAAGAGGGTTATATGCCATATAAATGGTGCATAGAGAGACAGTAAATGTTAAAGGTTCAGGTTAAAAACAAACATTACTTACCACCTGCCAGAATGCCTCCTGAAACTCCAGATTCTCCCTGGCAATTATAAGCTCTTGCTCATGAGTAGCATCCATTTTTCCCACCATCTGCCATCTAGTGGCCACCAGCAGAACTAGGCTGGCTGGGGGCCAGTTCAAAGGCCATACTAATAGGGGACCATCTCAATTTACTTGTTTTTTGTTGATTTACAATGGGATTGATATTTCTTGTGTATGGTTGCTTAATTTTGCTTGATTTTGATCATTTTGGTTTAAATAACAATATTTTGGGTTTGTTTTGGCCACAAATTGTTAAAAATTTCAAAAAGAAATGTCAAAACTCATAATAAATTGTAGAATGTTTGTGCCCCATTGCACAGAAGGAGCCAAGAAAGGTTGTTGCATGAAAAGAACCAAGGGTGAGGTTGGCCTCAGCAAGCAGAAAATGGACCCACAGTGGTGACAGTACACCCTGTCCCCATGGGACAGGGTGCAGGGATGAAGGGGGCATTATTGCATGTCTCAAACAAGGATGGCACCAGGCCACCAGCAAGGGCAGCATCTCTGTTTTCCCACAAGGGGCATGGGGAAGAAACGCCCAGGGGACTGGGCCAAGAAAAGGGAGGAATATCAGGGACTTCTGAACAAAGCTGCAGAGGCTAAGAAAAAGGCTCAGGGACCAGTCAAAGCCAATGTTTTGAAAATTGTTATTAATAAAACTAAGAAAAAGGGTCAAGGTAGGGTGACAACAAAACCGGTAGAGTTAGAAGGGGAAGCTTTGACTTGAAAATTGGTTGAATTGTATGGGGATGAGGAGCTAGTAAACAGTGAAGCTGAAAGATGCTTGGTATCAATCTATGAAGAATTACTCCATGGTCTAGTGGATTCCATTGTAGAAATGGCTCATACAAAGCAGATGGCAAAGAAGGCCTCATATGGGAAGATGCCCCAGATGCCCAGGGTGGCCAAAGTTCTCAGGAAAACCAGGGGAATAAAGAAAACCTGCCATTTCAGACCAGGCACTGTGACCCTGCATGAGATTAGGAAGTACCAGAAGTCTACTGTGCTCTTGATCAAAAAGGCTCCATTCATCCATACTGTCAGGGAAATTGCTCAAGATTTCGGGATGAATCTACGCTTCCAAAATAGTGCCTTGCTGGCATTGCAGGAGGCAGCTGAGGTTTATTTAGTAAAATTATTCAAAGAGGTGAACTTGTGTGTGCCATACACACCAAGAGTGTCACCATCATGCCTAAGGACTTTGCTTTAGCTCACCGTATCCATGGAGAATGTGTGTAAACAGTTGAATCATAGAACATTATCATCAGTATCAGAGTTATATCCTTCATCCAGATCATCACTTTGTATTAGTTGTGGCAGTCAGCCAGTCAACCTGAAACCATGTCTATTTCATCAAGTAAAATTGTCCTTTACAGACAACCAGCCATCAAAGAATAAATAACCACAATAAATTAGTTTGAATAAGTAGTGTCAAATCAATTAAAAGTTAAAGTAAATAAAGTAGGACATGTTATTTCTTGAAACAGATATGTGTGCATATACAGTGATAATCAAAGTATTAAATTTTATATTGTTGTTATTGAAATTTTAAAGATGTGTTTGTTATTTATTCTCATTAAAGTCCGCCTCACAATAAATGTATATTGTCACTGATCTCACTGCAATATGAGGACATAGTGCAATTCTGGGAGGGAAGAATGTAATAATTTAATAAATATTGGGTATTTATGTCACAATATGGCTTAGTTATCAATTCCTGCCACATGGTGCCAACTAGTGACACCCGGAAATGATGTCATCCATGCAGTGCATGCATGATGTCATTACAGAAATCATATAAAATAAAGCATGCACGAGCTGCATCTCAGAAGGAATCCAGCAACTGAGGGGTTCACAACTATGTTCTGATTGCCTCAGGTAAATATAGTAATTCGGTAATTTAGTATTAATGATTCAGTAGCTTAGTATCAACAATTGCACAAATAAATCACATATCAGTAAAGTAGAATATATTTAATAGCTATAACACAGTGGCAATATCAATTTCACATTAATTGGTAACTCTGCAAAATGACTGTCTACAATAACATTGCTAATTTCATATTGTAGGGTTTTACTCATGGATTGATGTTTTACTGCTATAGTTTCCAGTTGAGCTATTATCAATAAATCAGCATTCACATCTTCAAATCACTGTCTTGCTAGTCCTCTTTGTCCAGTGTGTTACAACCAATAAACATTCGTCACAAAATACAGATATACCACCGGAACAATGTTTGACATCACATTATAGGGTTTTACTCTCGGATTGATGTTTTACTGCTATAGTTTCCAGTTGAGTTATTATCAATAAATCAGCATTCACATCTTCAAATCACTGTCTTGCTAGTCCTCTTTTTCCAGTGCGTTACAGCCAATAAACATTCGTCGCGAAATACAAATATACCGCCGGAACGACGTCTGACAAATAAATGAAAGTAAACGTTGCGGATTTTTTCCCTAATTCATCTGTGTGGAACGTCGTAAATTAGGCAGAACTAAAATTAGGCAGAACGTTGTTAATCAAATGTACACGTGTTCTTGTATTTTTCAACAAACATACTCAATAGTGTCCGTTAATACCGTGCCCAATACCAAACATCAAAGTAAAGTCGCTGTTACCATAAACGTTGATGAGGCAGCTAGGTTTCGTGGCAATTATTGATCTGTTTGTTTCCTCTTGTTTGAACTACAGATGGCCGACAGTGTTACGGATTTTGCTGATTATATTATACTTTCTGTGAAATCCAGTATATGGGAATCTGTATGTCACTAGCGCACTAAAAGACTACAGGAGTAAGCGCTTCCAGTTATAAATCTTTACACTCTCGAGTGTGATCAACAATAAATATCTAGCTTTGGAATTGTAGTAAAGTTGTACAATTGTGGAAGACAGGCACTGAGAATCCACTATTGACCCCTCACGTTGGGGTAGAGATTTAAAAGCAACATTACATGGCTCTGATGTCAAACTAAATCTGTATTATGCATATACTTCTCGTTCATGCTCGAAATCTAAATTGATGTGATGGCAAGATTACATTATGGTTAGGACACAATTTATGTCCTACAGAAGGCGAGCGTTCTTGTCTACGGGGAATAGTGAAGATTCTGATCAAAGCTCAGGAAAGTGAGGCCTTTGTGACTCTGTCTACATATTTTTCATATAAGCTCTCAGATTTGTCAATACATGTGGAATTTCTCCAGTGCGATGTAACTTTGTTCAAGTACAATTTGGCAACTCATATGGTGTTATCTTTACATAAAGATCTATTTCTTTATTACATGTAATTGTCACATGCAGATTGGAGTACAGTTGTAGGTTGCAACAAATTTTCTGTATCAGTATTTAAGAGGTTGGTGTTCGACGTCGTGTATGTGTGAGTGGCAGTACTCTTTATAACTTTCATGAATCAGTGGCACAACTGTAAATGGCCAGAGTCGGAAGAATTACCAGTTGTATGTGCGACACTAAGAGCAAATGGCAGCAAAACGACCTCCTAATCAGAGCCAAAAGACATTTAGATGACAGATTTGTTCCTAAGAGTTTTGAATTTGTGCAAAAGGAATGATGCAGATGATTGATGCCGCCTTGGTTTTAGTTCATAATATCTTTGCCATTTTTGGTAATAATTCTTACTGTTTTTGCATGCGCATAGAGACATCTCCTGGAATAAGATGCCGATGTTGTCAACAGTTAAGGGCTACTACAAGAGAGAAGTTTTAAAACTTCTTGTAAGATAATGGATTGAGGAAACCCTTTAACGGTTTATGAACACACAAAATAAACCTGGTATTGGGTGAAAATGAAACACAGTTGAATAAATAAATGGAAGCAACTGAGGAATTTAGCGAACAAAGCGATTTAATGTAATAAAAATTACCGTTCGCAAAATCCGAATATCTCAATGATAAAACGGGGTTTTGAAAAGACGCGGCCACATTATTAGGTTACTCTGATTTCAGAAAATATTCAATTGATGTGATGTTTTCTCCTTTAAATGATCCTAATTAGACGAAAGGCTTCTCAAACATATTCCTCTCTCTTTAGAAAGTAGTTCTATGATCCTATCACTTAAGGAAAATGTCACAAAATTGCCTTTGTTAGGGACTGAATTCGGATAAGAATAACAATGTTTCCAGCATAATTATAGCGCAAGGAATATTGTACGTTTCATTGTTTCTCGAAATATAAGAGGAATATTACGCAATGTAATGTAATCCAAGACGTGGTAAATAAATTGTATCCATGTAACTTTATGCAATCACTCAAAGTAAAACAACTTCGTTTTTGTGCAATGTGAAAAGAAAGGTCGATTGTAAGCTAGTTCAATCACCAGTTAAAACTGATTGAGTGTTCACAAGACAAATTAAAAGAATAGATGTACCAAAGGAATATTCAGTTCCGAGTGTAGCCTCTATTTTCCATCATCATCCCAACTATGTTTTTGAAGAGTTGGACTTAACACCAGTGCATGGTAAGCTGAAGGGTCGTTACTGTGAAAAGTTGTCTTCACTACTTTAAAGGTTGTTCCCGTGACAGTACTAAATCATGCAGTGGTTGGCCAATAAAGCAGTAAATGGTTTCTAAATTACTGAGGACACAGTTTACTTAAGAAATAATTTGCGCACGGAGAGGAAAAAAAACCTGCTCTAGATCATTGCCTTTTTGTGTCGAAATTGAATTGTGTCCAGTTAGCTTATAAATCAGTCAGTCACTGGCTGTTTAGAGAATATGAGGACATAAATAAATGATTCTGCAATTTCTAACACTTCCTGTCTTGTATAGAAATAGACCTGTTTGTTGCTGGTACATTTTTCAATCGGTACACAGAGAAATTGTTAGAGACACAACCAGAACACATGGAACACGACAACAGAATCACACATTATTTCGGCGGAAATCCTAATTTAGTGAATTTCTGGTTGAAAAGAGGGTGCTCTTTAATTACAGACAGCGCTTTATTTTGGAAATATTGTCATTTCGTGATGCTTCTTTTGTTTTACTTCCGCTACTAAATACAAACAATCAAATTAAATCGACAGCCGTCAGTGTTCACACCTGAATATTTCTTGCACGAACAGTGGATAAACTTTCACTGACTTTGAGGTCAGGTTCTCCATATCTAGCTTTGGCAACATTCATATCAAGCTTTTTTTTCAACAATGTTTCATGGAAGCTAGGTCAAAACGTCCTGCACATGAACCGTTTGGTTCATTTGGCATAATTGCCAAGCCTTTTGAATCATGAATTGTTCGTCGTTTGTCGTCGTCGTCGTTGTCAAAATTACATTGATGGGACCTATATTTTCACTTAAGTAGCCATACTTGTGTTTTTCGTAGATCACATTGTTGAGATTTGATCTTGAACACTTATGCTGTATCCAACTGACATTGTGACCTATTTTAGTCTTTTCGACAATGTCAAATGCGCACAGGTCCATCTGGACCTACTTTTACTTTAGTGGGTGTCAAGAGGAAAACCCCGCGGAAGGTTTGCCGATCAGAAGATATAAGCCACACGTAATAATATTGCAGTTTATGTCCTGCGGTGTGTTGTCGTCGACATATTCTACCCCTGAGGCTATCCTACCAGCTATTCCAAATATGGAAGCTATTCTTTCTTGTGATAACTGGATTAGTCCCAACAATTTAGATACAAATGCCTTCAGTCCCCTGAGGCATTCCAGTAAATCCTTCCTTGTCTCAATTTATTTATTTTCTATGTCGCTACAAAGAACAATAGCTTAATGGGTTGTTAGTTTATGGAACTCACTTCTAATTCAATCAAAGAGTTTACAGCATAACTGATGCGTAGAATGAACATTCTTGGAGGCTCACGTCCTCATTATGAAAAGACCAATGATTTCAGCTAAATGGCTCAATTTGAGCGGCTCCTGGCTGGAGAAAAACACCTTATTTCCGGAGGAGAGACAATAATTTCAGTACAGGTTTTTCTTATTCATTTGGCATGCCTAATTACAAGCAAAATTACTGGATCAGGCAGCCGAAGTAAAAAGAGAAACCTGTTATAATTGTGTGTAAAATGTTACTTTATTTGTAAAAAAAAACCCTGGAAAATAGCACAAGCTTATGTTATACCATCGTATTAGTCCAGATATATTTACTTGCTCCGGCAGACAAGGCAAATAATATCGTTGTAATGTGCAGACAAATTAATTTTTGTTTACCTAATTTGTCGAATAAGCCTAATTTGCCTAAAGGCAAGAAAATTAGGCGAATTAGCCTAATTCACCTAATTAGACAAGTAAAAATTAATTTGGAAAACCCCCCATTAACGTCTGTCGATTTTACTGTATTTTCAATACCGCGAGCAGCGGAGATGACTTCTATTTTGCCATATTCCTTGTTTGTCACATATGTCTAATGGAAATGAAAACAGTACTGATCTTATAAGGCGAGTTTTGATTAGACTCCATATTGCATGATGGTACATACTGTCTGCACATTACAACGATATTATTTGCCTTGAAGGAATGCGGCCACGAAAATTTTTCCATGAGTATCCTGCTCATGATTTTTACAATCGTAGCTTTTTGTATGCTTAATATGAATACCAAGAAATGCCATTGACTGAAAGATTAATGCGTGGAAATATTTCCTGTTAACGATACCTTTTTACAACCGCCCATGCGGAGGATGGGTTAGTCACTTGTTATCTTATTTAAGCATTGCTTAATTTAATTTACTTTGGGAGCATCATCAAAATTGATAAAGCTCATTACATCCTTCTTTATTACAGCTCGTGATTAGGAGTAATGCGTCCGCCTTGCGATGTATTTCTTGAATGCCTATTAACCCTTCAACCATCGTGCACAGCTCCTGTTTCAGCAGAACATAAGTCTTGTACCGAACCGTCCTGTGAAACTCGTAACTTCCAACTTCTGACTTTATTGTAATTGCTTCAAGAAGATTCCCCTGGTTTTGGACAACACGTGCGCTTGATGTCATTCTGTGCGGATCAAACAGAAATAATATGGGACTAATTTTCTTTGGTTAAATCGTTTTATTTCTTTTGAAATTTGAATTTTTGACACATTTTTACAATTGATTCATAAAACTACCACTCATACAGGGTAAAAATAAATGACAACAACAATTACTTAATTTGTTCAAGTCTTTAAATAGGATCCGTGGTGTCCTAAGGCGTTAGTGAATTGTTCTACTGTGTTTTCAACAAAGCTTACATAGTGAGCAATTCTGTTCTGCGCATTTTCCATTTGTAATAGATTTTAATACCTACATCAAATTGCTGTCTGGACCTAAAGGCTATAGTACTGTGATCAAACGTATTTCCGACTCGTGTGGAATATTGACTAGCTCCTATCCGCCTGTTTTGAACAAATATTACAGTGTTCGAACTGTATTATTTTTATCATATTTTATATGCCATGTTTTATTATCAGTTTCTTCAATCCAAAACATTTTTCCCACATCGAAATGATTCATAGTACGGCTCTATTGTGTTTAGATATCAAATTTTATGGTCTCCAAAAAAGTGAAATGGCCCATGTAAACTCTGCACAAATAACAGTGGCATATATTAAGTGTTCAATACACAGAAACAAACAGACTTATACATTCCATAAAACGTGATGCATGTAGAGTGAGACATATCCGGAACCATTGACCAGCAATAATACATACACTGTGCTTTTAATACAATAAGTATACACAAACTATCACATATAAACATTAAATAAGTATCACATCCCAGAACACATTCAATACTAAATATTAATATGCAATAATTACTCAAGTAAAGTCTCATGACTTTCAGCAAACTAATTATTAGCCGGATTTATAACCTAAATACTCATTCGCTTTTACTTTTTGCAGAACAACATTAACACTGAAGCCAAATATGATACAAACTAGGACAAAACCTTAAACCGAACAACAGTGAAATTTGAGCAATACACATTACTACTTATGGAGCGTACGTGTACAGAGAAATTCAAATATCTATTCGTGATAAATGTTGTTCATCTCTTGTTTTTTTCTGACCAGTTATTTAAAGAAATTAACACCGCCACAGAAATCTAGGATTTTCTAAAATTTTGACTTCTTTGCTAGGCAACTCAGTAACGTTACGTTTTGGGCGAGAAAACGTTGTTAATTCAACAAATGAATAAATAAATAACTCGAGCAAGATACTGACCATGTACTGACAATATAATAAAATAATCAAGATAAAAACAGTTATTAAAATAGTCTTGCGATCAAGGAGAATGTACAATACTAGTCGCAGACAATAACAGTTCATTCTTTCTAATAGCCGCATGTCATTAAATAAACAAGATGATCCGAGAAACAATTTCTCACTCTTAATCCTCAGTTGAATGTTACAGTAATTAAATATTAAGAAATACTTTCACCACGTCATAAATGTTTTGTTGGAGATATTGCTATAAACACTATTTACAAACTTACAATTTCATAAACGACATAAACGACACAAAAGTGACCATTACTTCAGTATAAACACCAACTCTTTGCTAAATATTTACTGCTGTACTGTTGCGTTGGCTGGGCCATCCTTCATCTAGGTAATTCGTCGTAGGTTGATAGAACTTTTATAAGCTTCAACAATTGTAAATTGTCTTAAATACAAAATAGACCATTTGTCTGCTACATACACAAATGTACATCAACAGATCAAATACCTTTGTACAGAAATTTCGTAAACATAATATATTCACATACTGAAGGCCACAGTCAATAGTAATTGGGTATGTATTCGCATGGCTGAGGACGACAGCGTCAAATTCTAAGTTTTTAGTTCCTTTGTGAGTTATACGTTACAAGTTCAGAATAAGAAGGTTATGTTTTGTCGCAAAGATCTATACGACTGTCTATGGCAAAAGTCTACTCGATGAAAATGGTCAAAATTCGAGATTTACTTATAATGTCGTATTGTATGGCTAAATTTACTGTGTTTAAATTAATCTCCTTTGCACAAATTAAAAGACTTTACATGTTTTGTATGTACATAATGGCATGAATTATTTTATACACGATTTTATCAAAAATTGGTTTGTAAAAACTTGCGTCTAAAGAATACCCCAAACACAATCATAGCACTCACATTTCTTATTATTAACAAAATTGCTAATACATAAAGGTATCAATTTCATTGTTGGTTTGACATTTCTTTTACATTCAGCTGATTCAAGAGAAATGCGCAATCTTTCCATTGCAATGCTAACAGAAATAAACATATTTCTGACGTAAGAACAGAACACAATGTTTCACATGACACCTCTACGATGTCCAAGTGCCTTTACTTAAACCAAACCAACAAGTCCTCTTCACCAATTTATATTATTTTACACAGTGGCAAGGTTATAACGGTAATTACAGGAACGTAATATCTTGACAGAAGGTATTTACCCTTATTCAGCAGTGTCAATTTATGCATTGGTGTATTCTTTAGATTCTTTAAATAAAGACCGCATGTTTAGATCCTCTTTCCCCCACCCTCTCAGAGGGTATCCCAGTTCTCACAATACAAAGAACAATATAATAACAATCAACATGATGACAAGTAATACTCCTATAGCACACCACTGTCTTCTATCTGCAAACAGAAACGAAAGGAAGAATATAAGACAACATTATTCTGAGAGAAAGTCCTCGAAACACTGACGTAAATTGCGTTTGATGTCTGTGAGTCTATGTTTCGTAAATGACACGGTAATGTACTGTTAATATCGTACCATTGGACATATGAAGAACTTTGGCCATTTTCTTCATTACTGAGTCCATTTTTGTGTCTGTGTTGTCCATTTCGTGTGAAAAATCATCCAGCATTCTAAAAATAAAGGACTATCATGTTAAGACTTAGCAGAAAAACCGTATCTCTTTCTCGTGAATTAAAACTACAGTCCTAAAAAGAACTAAACAAAACTCGCTTCAGTCAATACATGTCAAAACAAGAATAGATACTATTGTTCGTACCCATCCTACGCACACGGGCACCAAATAATTGCTGAAACAAGGAGTTCCATCAATGTTGCATTTGACCCTGGTTATCAATAATACTCTATCTTTCTTACATATTTGGTTATTGTCCCAGTGGTAACATTTAATACATTCCTTTTCCTGCCACTTGGGGATAATTTTTCTGAATTCTTACGACCAGTGAGCGAAAAATACTGCGAAACAGTTGTGCAGTGCATTATTTTTGTTTCTCGGAACACATTCTCCTTGTAGAAAATACTTACACAGCTTGTTCATCAAGTTCATTGCCGATCTGTTGAGACATATTTTTGAGAACACCAACACTGGTACCAATCATGTTGATTTGATCATCTTGACCTTCAATCATCAACTACAATTTAAAACAAAGGCATATTAATTCAAAACTTCAAAATGGTTTTCGATGAAGATGGATGGCAGAAGAATCAAATAACCGAGTCGTGTATTCGCTAAATGAAGTTCGCAAGACAGATTTGCCTTCACAAATCTTCAGTAACTTTGAAAGTAGTTTGTCATGAATGATTGTTGAAAAAATTTGGAATTTTCTTTCTTTGATGCTTTGGAAATACATCAATTTTACTTTCTGTTTTGAAAGCAAACGGAAGGATTAGTTTCAACTTGTGCACGCATGTCGCCAATTTGGATTGGTTTTTGAACTAAACATCTTTTCTTCCCGAACAAACACGAACACGCTACTTGGGTTCCCTGGAATATTGAACTCCCTACAATCCTGCTCGAGTTTTGTCTCACAGTTTTTGCATTGGTGTACATGACGTAGATTTAACACCAAGAATTTTAATTCTTCTTTTCTTCTGATTACCAATGAAACTGACTTTGTCAGAAACAAAAAGAAAAGTAAAGTAAGAAAAAAAAACAATTGAAAAAAAATAGGTCCATATAGACCTGAGCTCATTTGGCATTATCAAAAAACTATGACAATCTAAGTCATGGGTACAAATAAAGTGTATCAGATGAAA
>JBCAUI010516501.1:0-12172 GCA_038406195.1 Haplosyllis anthogorgicola | reverse complement strand
AGGAAAAATCCTCAAAAAATAGGAAAAATAGGAGTACCCTCAAAAAAATAGGAAAAAATAGGAACTTGACGCCCTGGCATAAGCACAAAATAGCAAATTTTTGTAAATACCAGTACATGTACCAAATAAGAGTAACCAAGCTCGCACACCAGACGAGCCCCACTTAATTTACAGTGCCAAAGCTGCCACTAAACAGTGCAAAAATGGTGAAAACGCATATGTAGAGTATTTAAATAGTTAACAACGGTAAATAATGTTACAACAACAAAGTAGTACACTAGCCGTAATTATGAGAGTTCTGCCAACCAATGCAAATTAACAAATGGTAGTGTTTCGGGATGTGGTAACGATGAATCAATGAGAGTTAACAACTGGTGCTATCGATGAATCAATGAGGGTTAACGACTGGTGCCATTTGTGAGAGTTCACCTTTTCTGGGCCTAGGAGCCCCATTTGTCATGCAGATTTCACAGTTTGCGCTGTTTACCCCAAACTGGATATTCTTTCTGATGTCTGGAATGAGATTGGTTCTGGTTGACATGTCCATCTCTTCTGGACCCCTCGTGCGTTTTAGCGTGAGGGGTACACTGCTGAGCCCCTAATTCATTTACGTACTTGAGTGGTTTAAAATGCCATCATCAATATGTTGAATTATACTGTCGATACAAAGCCAAAATTCTCTAAAGCCTTCATCGGACAGTAAATCTGAGTCTTTGTAAAGTTCATTCCTTTCCGGGCGAATCCCATTGAATCCCATTTGTTGTTAGCCAATCTAGACTTAATTCAGCTGAGCCATTATCCCAGCAGATTTGTTGGAAATCATTGTCGATGGCTACAATGATCATATGCGGCAATTTCACATCTCCATTTATTCCTCGTGCAATTGACTTCTGGCGCCTTAGGAGTATGTTGGGCTCTTCCAAAAATGGGGTTGTAAGGAATTTGTAGTCGTATCTCGCTGTTAGGTGCATCTCCCTGCTGGAAGCAATGAGTTTGGATAAGTGTTGCGCCACAAAACTGATGAAGGAGTCACCCACCAACCACACTTCATCGAGTGTGTTAAATTTTCTGAAACGACATGATGGAAAAATTTAGTTAAATGTGCTACTTTAGATATTTGAATACTGCGTTTGAACGCCAGTGGCCTCTTTTCTTTATTTCATCCACCGATGTTCCATCCTTGAACAAATCCGTGGCGCAGCCAATGCGAAGGCTGTGGGTGTCATAGTCTTCCTCTTTCAAACCTAGTAAATTCAGATATTTTCTGAGTAACGTCCTGAAATTATCGGCTTTGACCGGGCTCCCATCTGAAAAAACAAACAGTTGACCATTTCCCATGTGCTGACGTAATTTAAGGTATTCAACAATTTGATTGAAAGAGCAATATTTCTCTAGACGTGGTTTTACCAAGATCATCTGCCTGTCCAATTCTGGGATTTTTACAATTTGAGGTTCTGATGCCGCTGTGTGCGTTAGTGCAATAAGTATTTTCCTCATCACCGGACACATGTGCACATCTGACAGGTTCACTACGTGATTACTTTGCGTCAACTCGCCTATTCTGAGAAATTCCATAATTAAAAGGGTTACTCTGAGAGTAATTGCTACCTTCACAAATATACAATGCAACGCTTGTTGCCATGACCCCATATCAAATGACGTCACTCGTGATGTCACAATCTGCAGGCATTTGGCAAGTCGCCAAGTGTCCGGATTGTGTCAAAATATCACAAACTCATCACTTAGCTACCTGTTGCTCAGGTACCAATAACCTGTACTTAGTATCGCTTTGTAAAGAGTATTGAGGTATGGTTGGTTCTAGCAGTAATCTAAGTAGGTCGACATGAATTGGTAGTAACAGTCTGTACGTGGCCTTGGAGCAGTATTTACATGCTTTTCAAAGTGATGCGAGTTGCACAGCGTCGTCATTAATTACAATATTGTCAGCTCTTAAAACTGCTTTAGTGGCTGAGGCGTAGGGTCTGATAGTCGATCACGGCGTGTTCGTGTCAATTAAATGAGCTACAAATAGCTGCAGCCTGTCTTCCCATGTTTTGGGTTTTTCGTCTAGCTTAATGATGAATCTATTAAAACTTTTCCAAGCGTTGTGATATGTTTCCTTTGTTGAGCTCGCGTGGTGCATAGTTTTTAGCTTTTCCAGTGTTTGCTTCAAATATTGTGTGGAAAGAGTTGACGATCCCGACGAATTTGAAGTAGAAGAAGATGCTTTAGACTTCTTTGGTTTATCTGCAAAATACAAATGAGTGCAAAGTTAAGAAATTTATAATGGTTCTACCCAGATTTTCGACACAGGCCACAGCTTAGAAGGTAGTGGCGTTGGAAGGGGTTTTGTGCCCACTGTCGCTGCTGCCCAAAAACGTTTGAGGTGACCTCTTGAGAGACCATCAGCCCTAACGTTATGCTTTGATTTTATATAATGAGCATAAAATCTGACGTTGTGGCGTAAGTTGACCAGGGTGATGTTCCTGATCAAAGTCATGCAGTTTCTACAGGGCGATGCCGCCTTGTTTATCATTGCCACCACGGACTGATTGTTGCAGAAGACAATAACTCTCTTGTTCGCTAGACAGTGAGCCCACAATTCTATTGCAACTGCTACAGCATAGAGCTCCAGATATGTGATGCTGGGGTCGCAATTCCGGATAAATCCGTCTTCCCAGGTACCAAAAGTCCACTCTTTGCCGAAACAGCAACCAAAGCCGAGTCCTTCCTTCTTGGCAGCATCAGTAAAAAAATCAATCTCTGTTGCTGTGGTCTGGTTGACCAGGTCGATTAAAGGTCTACATACTGATGCCCGGTCACTCAAAAACTCCAGCCAAACCAAACAGTCTGCTCTCATCTCACTGTCGACCCTCACATGGTGATGCTGTTTAACATTCTTGTAGCCGTATTTGCAGTACAACCTGCACAAGAACATCCTTCCTCCCTTCACGTAACCACATTTCGATCGCATAATCTAGGTTCTTGTATTCAACAGTGCAGAGCTATTTTGGCGTACCTGAATTAACTGACAAACTGTCTCTGGGGTAAGATAGGTGGAAAATTAAGCACGTGTCTCCATTGCTTTTCGGGACCAATCCGAAGGGAGATTGGATGAAATTATCAAAAGGCGGCTCCTCGATAGGTCCAGCAAAACACAGTAGTTTTACTTCTTTGATCATCTTCTCCCATAGATCTTCACTCGTTCCGCAACTAAGCTTCAAGTTTGGTGCAATCCTACGCATATTTCTAGGTCCACTGTATCCGATTTCGAATCCATTCCTAAAACCACTGACCAAAAATTCACGTCCAGATTTGTCATAGTCCGTGTCCCTCAAAAGTTTGTCTAGAATATCAACCCTCACCGGTGTAATTATTTCTGTAACATCAAAATTAACAGCTTCTGTAACAGAACTAAATATTAACTAAGTGGAAACAGATGCCTTTAACGGAGACAAAATTAATTCATTGGGGATGGGCGCTGCTCGTTCTCCTTTTCCTTTTTGACAGTGCAAGAAGGCTTACCACAATTACTACATTCTTTGCCAAAATTACATCGATTTTTGTTGAACTTCCAACAGGGGGGCGGTCCGTCCCTTTGTTTCCCCCTCTTCCCCTGCCTGAAGTGTGGGCTTGCGAAATTAACCCTTTCAATTTTATCTCCGAGAAGCAGTGTCCACCCCTGCTGGTAAATGACACCCCAGCTATGCAAAGGGTATTTTTCCATCAGACGGCGAAACGTACAATCGTACGCATACACATTGTCCCAAATGTAAGGACTTGTGGCGCTCCTAATATTAAACATATGTTGAAAAATTTCTTTAGCTGGCTCTGGATGTATGGTCATGTAGATAGTCACATAGATCTCAAATGCTTGCTCCCACTTGCGAAAATTATTTATGGTCGGAGCGTCTTTCGCAGTCACGGGCATAAAGAATGTCGACCCTTCCTCACAAAACATCTGCATTTTACCATCATCATGAAGTATTTTGTCTCTTGGGAGCAATTTAGCAAGGTAAACATATGCTCCCCTTTTGATTTTGTCCGTCAATTTACCATCAACATGTGCCGACTGATGGGAAAACGCATCATCCATTTCTGCTTGCGACAAAACGTTGGAGCTACCTGTTGACTTGTAGATCCTCGATTTCCCCTTTTCTGCTTTGACAATCATGTCATCCATACATTTCTGCTCCTCTTCTTCCACTCCTCTGTCGTCCAGCTCTCTCTGCACCACCATACATCTACGTATTGTTTCCATCGAGAGCCCCTCAGCCCTGCTCTCGTTGCCTCCTGAAAAGGAATCAGATTTATCAGAATCGATCAACCTAGAGTTATCCAAACTATCAGGTGATAATGACGACTCATCGCTAGCCTCAGGATGAATTACATGGTTTTGTTGTTGCTTGATAAGAGCAAGCCTCTGCAAACCTTTTTCAATGTCCATGTAAACTGAGGTATGAGAAGGCGAATTTATTGGCATCCCATGTGTATTTGTTCCCTTACCTGACCTCCTTGGGCCATTATCCTGTCTTTGATTTTGCCTTTTGGGACTTCCACCTGACCTGATGGGCCTTGGTGGACCCACCAAGGCATCAGCATGTGCTGGTGCACCAGTTGTCTCTGCAGGTGGCTCGAAATCCTTGCTCTTCCTAATTATTCTCTTGAGCAGGTCCTTGTCATTAAAGACAAGTCTCTCCAACTCATTCTATGACAGTCTCCCAATTTCTCCTCTACTCATGGTCGAAACTAACTGGCTCATTTGAATTGTTCGGTTTGGCATTCATGTTGCAATTATCATCAATCTCTTCTTCATCACTAGATGAGGGCACACTAATGGTAGATGTATTTAAACCTTGATCCCGATTGGAATTCTCACCCAAATTGGTTTGCAAATCTTGATCTAAGCTATCAACATGTTCAGCCTCCAAAACTAAAGGCAAATCACCCAAAGGAATTTCTGGCTCTTTGAAAACAACTGCCTTTGCTTTTGACTTTTTCTCCTTCGGTTCTTGCACCTTCTTTTCATCCTTTTTCTTATTCTTAGGCTTGGTTTTCTGCTTTTGTTTATCTTTCGAAGCTTTTGGTTTTGAATTTCGGCCATGCTTCAGGGCTGGTTTTTCAATTATGCCTGTCTCATTCCCATCTTCCTTACCCTCATCTGGTCCTTGTTTCCTTTTCCTTTCTACCGGTTTAATCATAAATACACCTAAACCAAGGTTCTTGCCGAATTTATTGAAAATTCACCAATTTATTTTCGGTGGCATTTGTGTTGCCAGGAAAAACAAACCAATAATGAGGTCATAATGATGCACGCGGATACAGACCCACGCAGGGGCGTTGGGTCAGCTTACATGAAGGGGTGTCAAGTACTCACTCCGGTAAAAAACGTTTAATTTCTTTAAATGGCTGTTATGTTTGTCAAAAGTACAGCTTATAATACTTTTGTTGTCAATTTTCATAGGCTGGTGTGTGAGTGTGTAGGTCTGGATGGATGAAGTTATACTTGAAAAAAATATACCCAAACTTATGTACCGCTCAGCAAATTCTATTCTATTTCGTTTCTAAATCTATTGGAGTACATCAGGTGCGACTGTGTATGAGTGCACATATAAGATGATATGATTTATATGTTTGAAAAATACTAATACAAAGATGACTTCTCCGAACAATACAAAAAACTACTCCGATCATAAAATGCTCATCAGAAACAACTGAATTATCGGATTTGTTGCAACGTATATATTTGTAAATAAAACTCAAGAGACCTTCACTACTTGATAACTGTAGACAAATGGTGGTGTTTTATGCAGCAGTTGCGTCATAGTGCAATAGTAAACACTCATGAAACGACCAAATGTGACAGACCATCAAAGCTAAATTGGAGATTCCCATGTTTGTTTGCACTGCGCTGAATGTAAATGGTCGAATATCAATACGAAACCATCGTGAACAACCAGACAGAGGCCATTCCCCACAGAACATTTGTATTTTATGACTTTCTTTGAATTTATTCCAGATCAACCTTTTGTCAAATTATGGAGTCTATACTTCAGAGAGTCAGGGGAGTAGCAGTTTCTGTACTGGAATTCATGACAATTCAGTAATTAGTTTGTGGGATAATCTGATTGTGTAAACCTGAACCTTGCCATCATAGTCATTAGAGTAAATTAAATTTAGCTTGAGTGCATTTATGTAAGGGCTATTGTGGCACGAAATCCTACATATGGTACACCACAGAAGCTTAGATAGCATGTAAGTTTCATTGTACAAAACTGTGTCTAACTGAAATTCTCATCATTTATTACCACAAGTTTTTGATTGATTACTGATTTATCCGAGCAGTAATGAATCAATACAATCCTTTGTCCACCACCTATTTGAGGATAAATATTGGGAGTGGTCAATTATACATGTTATTTAGCTGTACAAAAGTGCTGAATGCGAGCCTAAGTGGTTATTATGTCTAATTGAAGAGCTGTGATGATACACGTATCGATAATCAGAGTGTAAGATATAGAATACATGCCATTTTTGGTTGATTTTCATCGTATTTCCTCCGGGCAGTGCCATGTTAAGATACACAGTATCACTTTGCCTATATCCTTTAAGGCATGCACCAAGGCCTCCTTCAGTCACATGCTGGAGCCAAGTTTGAGTGTGGAGCAATTCTTGATTGAGATGTAAGATTAGCTGGAAGTGACTTTTTTTCTGTTGACTTCACCTGCATGTGCCTGTGACTCCAGCACGTCTGAAGAGTACGCTTATGCTCATTTTCACATCATGCAACTCAGTCTCAAGCTGTGTACTTTATACTGGCCAACGCAAATTATTAAACTGTTTGAATATATTTATCATTTGGCCTGCACATACAAACAATACAAATACAAAAAACGCGAGTTTTATTGCAAATGTATGTCGTTTCACCGAGTCACCTCATCTCATTTGTTCTTTACTCGTCCAATTTGCAGGTGAATCAACTTGGCATTGCAGTCAGTCGTAATGGCATCAGCATCAAGTACCATTCAATTCAATCTTATCTTTCAGGCTATCTCCCAAGTTAATCCTGAAGTGCTGGGCTTAAGTGCAGTGACTTTCTCGGGTTCAATTTGCAAAAGCTGTTAACACACATAGGCAAAACTTTGTATGTGCAGCATTTGCTGAGAAATGTCCCATAGAATATTTTACTTTTGATAAATTTAATGTTGTCAAGGACCAGGCAGGGCCTAAGAAGGTTTACAATTTTAGAAAGTCTGCTGCAGTGATGTCTGGGATAATAAGCACCTAAGGAAATGGTTTGAATGGTACGCAGGGAAACCCTATCAGATCAGCCTAAGTACATTGCCTATGTCTGGTGGGAACTGTCTGTGATGTCTTTTCCTGGCCAACCTTGTATTGATCCATTAATACTGTGAAAAAATGTTTAACTATTGCATTGTGTGTTTATTGGCAGGAGCAGGAAGCAGGCAGGAGTGACTGCAGCTTCATCAGGCACGACAGCATGGCCAACACGGCAACAAGCGAGCTATACATCACGGGGAAGCTGTTCTTCACAGCTCCATACATCCAAAAGTACTGGGAGCATCAGCAGTCACACTACTATCCACAGGGAAACTACGTTTCCTGCTCAACCAGGATTGGAACCAGAGTACAGTGAATGCGTCGGAAGGTCTTGCAAGTGTAAATTACCCTCAGAGGCTAAACAAACTGTAGTTGGAGCTAAACGACTACCATGGCAGCGCACAAGCACTTCTATGGAGTTTACCTCGACTCCGATCCCTCCACTGCGGACACTTGTTGGAAGCAGTGATTCAGGACTGGGGATGTCTGCCCAGTCTGGGGAGACTGGAGCAGGTGGGGCCGTCGGAACACGTGTAACCATCCCGCAGGTACGTGTTGCCGCAGGCAATGCAGGCAGCAGTCACAGTGGTTCCATGAACGACACTTGCACCCATTGTCAACAACACAGACTTGGGTTGCATTCCTGTAGACTTTCCCACCACACTGGACATAATAACAATACACCTTCCGACGTAATGGATGCCAACAGACTAAAACCGCACGACACATCCAGTCCAAGTGTGCGACCAAAGCTACCCGGTTTAAGTGAGTGGCGAGATGCAAGGACAGACACAAGTTCTGATACGGGTGACCACCACAGTAACAATTCTGGAGTGAAATCGGATGACCAGAATGTGGTGGTTAGGCGAAGACCAAAGAAAAGTCACGTCCATAGGTCAAGATCCGATTTAACTAAGAGATTTTCCAACAGCTCAGACTTGTCTGAGTTAAGTGCAAGATTCTCAAGAAACAGTGCGGACTTGGAGAAGTTCTTTAACGAAATGGGACTGGATAGATCCGTACTTGAACCAATGTTGACTGCTCAATGTTCGCATACCTCGTCGAATTTACACTTGTACGAGAGTGCCAGTTCCATAGATTCCCGGGATGGTCAGAGCTGGTGCAGTGGGGATAATGATTCTACTAAACCCGGAGGAGGAAGAGAAAGAACCCTTCCTCCAACTGAAGTGCTCAAAGGTGCTCAAGGACAAACGTCCATTGTCGAAAGAAATGCTAGGATTATCAAATGGTTGTGCAATGTCAAAAGAGCTTCTTTAGAGGAGAGCGAGTGATAAAGCCAATTGTGATATTTTTCTTTCTGTGTGGTGAGTATTTACGTTTCCATATTTATGTGAAGAATTAAACAATTGTTTGAAACCTAGCCGTTAACTTATGGGCATAAAAATTGAGTCATTGTAAACCTTAAAATTATATTTCAAAAGCTATGGTACAAAATGAATATTATTGATTTCAGTGCAAATTCTTTCCGTTGAGACATTGATATAAATGTAAATAGCTGCAGACTGTGCAAACTAATAATCTTATTGAAAGTGATGCCTTGCCATATATAGCTTTCGCTTGTGTCTGTGCAGTATCACGTTTATATCACGTCTTCATAAAACTCCACCAACACACAGTTTATTTCTTCTGCACTTGAAGCTGTACTATGTAAGCAGTACAGACGCAATTTCAGTGCATTTAATATATATTGCCTCACACGCCTCTAAATCCCAACTGCACCGTGGTAATATGACAATACTTGAGACCCAAATGGAATTACTCCAAAGAAGATTATAACCAAGTTATTTTAAAGGCACAATTGGTTGCTGGAGTCTGATATACGCTACAGTAACTCTATACATCATGTGAGTAATTTAGGGTTAAGGAATATATCATATCTGACCCACACTAGCCCCAGTGGCATCCATTATTCAATAATAAGTCAATCACAGATGATGAATTAGACCTTGCAATCTGACTCCTTTATAATTTCTAAAAGTATGTGTCACCCAAGAAGGGCCAAAAGCCGGGACCTTTATTTTGCGAAATATTGACGTGGTCCGAAGTATGGTCAAATTTAATTATACGGAATATTGATGTAAGCTCTACGGTAATGCAAGATTCCATAGAGAACCAAGTGAGCGGAAGACCTACCAGATCGGTGGCAACAACTTGAAAAAGGCTAAAAGTGTTGTTCTACTGATCTTAATGTCTACTAATATGGTACCCTATTGTGCCCACTTTGCTTCAGATCAGATAAAAAACTAGTACAGACCGAATGAAACAATAGAATCCTTGTAGGAACATTACTTGTTACATTAGAGGTTTTTCGAAATGAATGAATTCTCGTTTTTTTGCCAAATGAATAGTTAGTCGTGTAGTTTTACACTTAAAATGCAGCACACAATAATTTTATAAATTTCAGTTTTACCAAGTAACCAAATTAGTAAAGCATTTCGAAAAATCTCGAACGTGCACGAATTCTTGCCATCATCACTATAAACTCTCAGTTTCTCACTCATGCAATAAGGTATCAAATATAGTTAACCACTACTTATTACCCATTAACTTTTAATTGCAGATGTAAGGTGAACAAAACACTTAACAGCAACAATTCGTCAGCCAACGTTTTTTTTTTTTTGAAGACGCATTGAAATTTGAAATGAAAGAAAAGCAGATGGAATATTGTTCTTGGATTAAATGTTTCAGTGATAACGAAATTCATTTCCATAAATTTTCTTTAAAGAATTTAATTGAAACACTGGTAAGGACACAATAGCATTGCATAATTTACTACCGTCCTGCATCGTCCTTGAAGAACAACTAATTGTGAAGATACCACACAACAGAGATAATGCGGTGCTTTCGTTTTGAAATCATAAAGTGTTTAGTTCACAAAGTCCTTACAACAAAATGAAATGTGATAAAAATCATAGAATATTATGAAAAGGATGCATAATCAGGGTTGCCACTCTTCAGTCGGTTTTCCCTGACTTCTCCCTGACCAATTGCTTATTTTCCCAGATCATAAAGAATATTTGAATGATGTGCTTCCATGTAAACAACACAATAAATTTTGATGGCTTTGTATTAAATCTACTTATCTTTTGAAAAACAATTCTGATATTAGGACTATTTATGGTCTAACACAGCAGCATGAAACATTTCAGTTATAAGAGCCTTGCAATAAAATTGCTGTGTAGCCCCTCATACTTGCAAGCACCCTCAGACATAAAAACACCTTTTTTTATAAAGTGTAGTTTGAGAAATTTACAGTAAAGATATTATTGTAGTGTGTAGAAAACATGCCGAGCGAAGCAAGGCTACGAAAAAAATTTTGCCATAAGATGTCGAAAATGATGAGTAAAAATTAGATCAAAATTCCCTGACTTTTCCCTGACCTTGATCAAAATCTCAAAACTCCCTGACTGAGAACCAAATTCCCTGACTTTTCCCTGACCTGGAGAAAATTATTTTTTCCCTTACTTTTCCCTGACCGGTGGCAACCCTGATAATGAGCAAGAGCAGGATACTGATTTTGGAATTATCTCTCAATTCCCTGTGTAACATTTTCTATCAGGCTCTGAGGAAAAGCAAAGGACATTTGCTTCACAAAGGGATAAGAATGAGATTCGTAAGCCTGAATACCGTTACGTATTCATTCCATTTGCCATGGGATAAATGGATTATATGTAGTGTATAAATACGCCTGCATTGTATGTGATACTGTTAATTATTTGCTACCGTGTAGCCTGTTATGTCTTTGCTTCTTAAGTATCAAACAATGTTAAATTATACAACTACCAGCTACTTTAGCAGTAGAAAAAATGGGTAAGTTTTGAAAATTTATAATTGAGTTTTATTCCTTTGTACGAACCATACTTAACACAACAATCGGAAAATAAAAAGGCTGCCGTGAGCAAATGCTGTATTTTGAAAAAGTTTCCATTTCCTGCAAAATCAGAAAATATTTATATGTATACTAGGTGGAACCCATCCTTTGGATGGTTACCTCACCTGCTTACCTGCCATGTGCTTTTGACTTAATTTCCAGCCAGTGAAGATCTCCCCTGAGACCTCATTAACATAATTTACTATGAAAAGGGCTTCTCCAATCACACAACAGAATACTGATTATGGGGAGATCCCCCGTATCCAATCACAGGACAGAAGACAAAAGATGGTTGGTACGGTGTCAGCCATGTGACATTCTAATCTTTAATATAATGATAAACTTTAGTGAAATCAGCTTTGATGTACTCCAAACTAATCTCAAGCAGTTCTGCTACTCTGCTGTAAAATATGTTTTGGTAAATTAATTTCATATAAAGGATGCGCAGTGCAATCAAGTTCTCTGTGTAAGCCTTTTTTCATGATTTGTTTAAAACTAATTGCTTTTGTTTGACTTTTAAAATATGTAGCTCAGTCATACTTAGACCATGTCCTGTAAAAATCTTTACCTGTAAAACTGCAAATTTTCTCTTGATTCTGATGTCTGAACGCGCAATGATAGTCAGATGAATATTTCTACGTAGAAATATAAACGTAAGATATGATAACTATGAGTACATTTAAAGCAGAATATTGTCACATTATCCGTTACTTTCCTCCTTCTTTGTTAATATACTACATTATACATCTTATATTTCAAAAGTATTTGAAACCTCATCTGAAGTTTACTTGCTACAATGCTGTTCCAGAACTGGATAGTCTAGGTGGATTTTGAAGGGTATCTGCAACAAATAGTGTTTTTGAAATCTAATTAGTCTATCACGCTTTGCGTTGATAGACTACTGTAGACGGCAAGGTGGTTTCGCTGCGAGTTCAAAAA
>JBCAUI010516490.1:0-12172 GCA_038406195.1 Haplosyllis anthogorgicola | reverse complement strand
CCGCTTATATCGATATCCCGCTTATATCGATATTTTTTCCCGCGCCAAAAATATCGATATAAGCGGGGACGAGTGTAGTTTAAACTTGATTTTAACCGATTTTACGAAGCAAACAAGGTATTGTTAAACTGGCATTTTTTCCTAATGTAGATTTAGTGAATGTGACACGGTAATGATACAACGGTCTTCTGCCGAAACCAAAGTGAACAATTCAAACTTTTTATCATACAACTATAATGAGATGAAACCATTTTATTTAACATTGACACATGATATGCCCAACTCTGAGGACCATCCCCTTAACAAATCTGCGACTGGCGTTATCTTCAGGATCTTGACAGAGCAAAATTGCCATCGTGTAGCCTTAAGGCATAAGACTGAAGCTTACCTATATAGAATATCACACATAATGGCCAAACTGACTTCAATATTTTATTAAATGTATCCAAGATTTAAAGTTTAATTGCAGTCATTTAAAGAGGAAAGCAAATTTAACTGATGCGGCTGATATGGACGGGTTGTTTATCATTTTCACACAGGCAGAACGCTAAGAAGAGTCTTGTTGTCAGATGATAGGTTTAGGATGTGTGTGATTATCCGGACCACACGTCAACCAACATACATGTACATGTATCGAATTAACGGTCAAGGCAAGGCATCCATACAATCTGCCACACAAGGACACTGCACATGAACATTACATTGCAGTTTGTCCATTTCCTCTATTAAAGTATTTCACACTGCGCTGTTGTTTTCGTAAATAATAAAACATGAAGTTTGTTTATGGCACGGTGATTCGGTCTGTTTCGAAACAACAGAATTTGTGGACATCTCCGGCACAACCTGGATATCTTTTGCTGTCAAATTGATAGAAAGAGGTGCAGAGAAAAAACAAAACAAAACAAAAAACAAAGAAAAAAAAAACCCAGAGCATACAAATATAGAAAACTGACTTATGTCTGTCTGTCTGTTCGTTTGGTATCAAATCCAAACAAACATTTTACATTGGTGTTACAGATTCACAAAATATATTTACTCTCCACATTTGCACATAATTTTCATGACCTTCCTTTTCATAAAACAAGTATGTACAACTAACCTGTCTTAAAAAAAAGATGTACAGAGAAACTAGGTACAATAATGTAAATGTATAGAGTGTGCGTTGATTGTCGTAGCAAGGGACATGAAAGGGACATAAACCGTCCCTACCCCGTCCCTCCCACCATTATACCCGTTACCAGAGTACAAGATGCCGCGGGGTATACACCAGTACCCGAAGAGCAACCTAACACACCGGCGGCACTTTGATCAGGCCTCTTCTCCGGGCACCCTTTATCCCCAAGAAACAAGCACACATTTAGCCGTAAGCGTTTTTCTTCTGAATTATAAATAATATCACTTTAAAGGTAAACCAACCCTCAGGTATGTGAAAGCCTGTGGCAATAAGCCTCAAGACTAAATTGTAGGGTTTGTGTGATCTCATAGTCTCATCCTTGAGCACAGAACACTATTTGATATACTGCATCGGGATATCTGGTCAAAACTGATAAACGAATTCTATTTTCCCATCCGCCATTCTTGGTAAACTTCAATGTTATTTCAAACCATCACTTAATGTCAGTCCACAGTTCTGCAAATTTCAACAACAACAAAAAAATCCAAGTAATTTAAGGGTAAATGGTGATGATGATTTGTATTTTTCATGATTTGCATGCCTTTCATTTCTTGAACAATATAGGGTTACGCTGTGCCTTTCATTCGAAATAAGGCTGAGCGTTGTCATACAAAATGATGAAGCATGAACGAGCATTTCATCCTGTGGTGTTCCTGGAAGCAAGATATTAAGCGACAGTATTTAGAACCTGAGATAACAATGGAATGGCTAAGATCACGCAGCTTCTCAACTTTTAATGTTTTGAACGTTAATTTCTTCACAAAAGTTAACAGAGATGGACGGTGTCGTTTTTTCATTTTGTTGTGTAATTTTTATTTCGTACATGTTGTAGAGCTTCATGTACACATGGGCTTTGCTGTGCAATAGAAAATGACGCTGTGTCTTCAATTCGAATACCAACAGATCATGAATTACCATTGTTCCTAAAGTGAGAGGCGAAAATGACGATTTCGACCTATGTAACGATAGCAACACACACAATATTTTCTGGCGTCATTTCCAACTCATCCCAAATGTTCATGTGGTGATTTTCGTTTGCTTTGAACTATAGTTCTTTTTTGTTATGGCCATATTTTTTACCAGCCTCATAACAGCTACACACAGCAGGATTATTTACATTGTGTGTTGAGAGCTGCTGCTGAGATCTGTTGTAGTAACTCCGCACTAATCATCGCTAATTCCCAGCACAGATGCAATCATTATGTGACAAATGTAGTCAGGTTTAGCTGCAGGTGTTGGGCTCAGAAAGACACTTCCAAAAACTTTGCCTCAAGGTAGGAAAAAGTATGAAACAGTTTAAAGTTTGCAGCTGAAAGTGAATATATAGCTTTAGGCTAGAAGAGGGTTTGATATAATTTGTCTTCACTCTAAACTCTTGCACTTAACTAACAAATGTTCACTAAATATCTTGAGCCATTGTTGTTCGTCAGTCTCTCGCGGCTGCAAGATTGATGTCCCAATTCCAAAGCAAATTAACAAACTTGGATAAATGTTTCCACTTTCAGATGCATTCGTTTAAGGACATTCTAATGCACGAATTTAAACTGTTTCATATATCAGTTTTTAACAACTAGAAATTTTCACACTTTGCGTTTTCTCTCATCATTAGCTCAGCCGTAAAGTCTTTTGTTTTCACTTTTCCAAAATTTCAGGACTCCACTAAATTTTCATATTATGAGATGTACCCAAATGGGCGATTAAAGCTTTTCCTTTTAATCGTAATACTTAAACATAGAAAGTAACAAAGAACAACTGTTACATTATTTGTGAGCACTGCTCAAGCAATCTTGGAATTATCAATTGTGTACCTGGCTTTTTAAATGCTCCTTAATTCATTCACTAGCTTTTTCACTATTTCATTTTACTGCTTCCTTTCTGTCGTATTTTTCGTCTCATTTTCGAAAGAACCATTTATAAATGTTGAAAACAAGATTTTTTCTTAACTTTATTTAAATCCTTTGATGATATTCAAGTGAGAATAACATACGTTATACGAGTCAGGTAAATGGATTTATGTCAACTGTTAAGATGCGCATAAAGACTTCAGTGTCACATTTCAAACGTAAAGTGTTGCAGTTTAGGGTGACTTAAGCACCGGTTCTCCATAAATGCATTAAGTCGATGCTTTGAAAGGAACCCAACATTTGCGATTTAAGAAAGAATCTATATAAATCAGAGATGTTCCATGCGCTTTATATGCCGTAAAAAGTTTATCATTGTCGCAGGTTTGAATGAGGGGCTTATTTCAGGGGTTGTTTTCAATTGCATTTTAATGTTGTACCCTTTAAAGGTCAATTTGAATAATTGGTGCTATCAATTAGATGTAGTTTTTGTGTGTCTGACAGATTGTGGGTTCAGGGAGGTCTCAAGGAAACGCATTTATTACAAATCTTATGTACTCTATACGGCATCAAAGCTTTTCAGGTTTCATATCTCATTAACTACAGTAATACTAAATATATACTATCTCTTTGTTCTGAGTGAACATTACCTTAAAAGGAGCAATACAATATAAAACATCGTCCATTTATATTGTCTTAGTCCAGGTTTGAATTCATTTTAGGTTTTGTGTCTTGGCGAAATTTTGGATTTTCAGTTATTTTTTTTAACGATTTAAGTAAAAAGTCGAGAAAATACATGATTTGCACTTGAAGTGAAAGTTTCCCATAGCAACTCGTGTAAAGCTGTAATGACGAAGCTACCAGAAATAAATAAAGACAATTTTTGTTAAAGTAATAAACTAGTATTACCGAAATGCAAACGCATGTTAATTCCTGAGATATATTGGTATTTCATTTTGGAAAGTATTTCTCGTTATGTCTTTTGACTGGAACAAACTCACAATGTGAATTTCTGTTGTTCTTTACAATTGATGAAAACTTTCTGCTTAAAATAAAGAAATTTTTTTACAAAATGTTACACATATTTGTGATATACATGTATCAGCACATATCATTATCATTAAAGAATTGCAGTTTCGCGTATTTGTGTGCAAAACAGACTGAATTGTGCAGTTACCACATATAAAAAATCGCCTCAACAGACAGTGAGATTTAATAACATGTTACAGTGTTGAGTGGATTATATGCTTAATTTAATTATGAGACCCTCGGCAGTTTCTTTCGGTTCGGCTGAGCTACCATAACACTTGTACACTTGATCATATCTATCGCTTCATTTCCTTCCAATACAACGTGCAAATTCAATTAACAGTTCTCGTTTTGTGCGGAGAAATGAAACTCTTTGATTGCTGTTTCGGAAGAGGGAAAAGTGGTCGTTATTAAAATGACCCATGTCACAATCTACATCTACACAGACCACAGTTTTGCTCTCTGAAACGTATTGTTCGTAACAAGTCGACAGAACTAATCGCTGGTAATTATTGCTTTTGTCTTGCTGTGAAGTCGGGACACTCACTAACGGTTCGTTAGTTTCTACGAATACACGGTAAGGACTTGACCGTGTATCAGTTATCTCTGGTTAAATGATGTACAAGTTTCACACATCTGCCGAGTGAAATGGTATCTTCTATTCAGTCAATACAACCGTAACAGGAAATATCCCGTCTGATTATCACATTTAATATCATCATCAACTCATTTGGAATAATACTGATCATTCACATCGGCGGAATCCATCCTACCCAACTCCCCTGCCTTCAACTGCTTGACCGAATGATTCATGGTATTTATTGTAGATTTTAGAATTTATGTTAGTTGTTCATTCTCCATTTGTTCATGTCCAAAACCATCTTATAGACCGTGGATTCGTGTTTTAAATTTCAGTGCAAAATCATCAATTCTGCAGAAATATTTTAATTCAGACTCTTATCCCGATCTGACTTCTGATTTTAGACCAGCTGTTGAAATCCATTTAAATTTGGAGACGAACATAGCCAAAGAGAGAACAAAAGAATTCCACGCGGTGCTTTTGATTTGCTATTGTTCCGAAACTGATAGGGATTTTATCCTCTGAACTGACGAATATACTAGCACTGAAATATTCGTTTTTCTCAACACCTCCTGCAATTCTTCCATTTCTATCATTTTCAGAACATTTCAAAACAAGGAAATTCTAAGCTGTGCTATTGATTCTATTGTTCCAAAACTGACAGCTCTTTCATTCTCACAAAAACAACAACAACAAAATAATGCGGGAACAACATCTGTGACAATGTCATCAGAAAGAGAACTTTATAGTGTTTTTGCACTGTCAGAAGGAAAGCTGATCCTATTCGAGCAATGTTTTAGGATAATTGGACAAGCTTCTCATAGACGGAGAATTAGCTTCATCATCAGACTGATCTAATCCTGAAGAATTAATGACAAGATGAGAAGAACTAGGTAAAAGTACAGAATACACAGGATCTTCCTTTGTTCTCTACTTGTTCATTTGGTGATTGCTAGAACATCATTTCAGTCTGGTGCGAATTAATCTATGCTTTCTACATTGTTCAAGATTACCGTTTTATTATAAATACTTCCAAACAGTGATAACTATTTCTTCAATACTTGTGCAGTATAAAGATACAGACACCCACCGTTAGACAACTTTGGGGACAGACAGGAGAAAATTCAAAGTCTCCATTGTCGCACATTTCTAGAGATTCCTCCAAAATTGAAAGCTATGCCAAGATACGGATAAAGAATCAGTAATAATCCTGAAAGAAAGAAGAGGATGAACACACCATAAGAACAGGCAGTGAGATTGGGTACATTTATAAAAAATTAGGTATAACTATTGGGTATTTCACACTGTGCGAACAGCACGGCGTGAAATTCCATTTTTTCCAAAAATTACTACTACTGACCACGAGAAGATATCAAGAGATAATAGGCCAAGGTTTATGAATCGAGTGTGTAACATAATCATCTTTACAAATAACGCAAACTAAGAGAAAAGCAATGCGAAATGCACTGTAATCTGATAAATACGCTGCAAATACCGTCATCAGTTTGTTGGTATTGTTTGTAACAAAGAGAAACAGACAGTGAAGAGGATTAGAGACCAATCTTGTGATTACTTTCTTGTCCTATCTCCTCTTACATCTTACACAGCAAGCTGTTCTTACTATTACATGTAAAAGACTCCCTTTGCTTTGTGAATTTTATCCGATAATTGTCTTATAATTCCTTAATGTTGATTTCATAACAGAAAACTTCAATACCTAAATCTGGTAATGTCCACGTACCACTCTCATTGAAGCAATTGAGGTAATTGTATTTCAGGTACATGTATTTTACCAACATCATCAACTGTAATGGATACACTATTCAATCAGCAGTGTAAAAATTATAAACTAACGCCGACAGCAACACTAAAATAAACAAGTTACATCAACATAAGAAAAATCGTTAGTTATCTTAATTTGGAAAAGTTTCAAGGCAAAGTAATGAATGCAAAAAGTCAGCAACATTTCAAATCAAAACCTGTTCTGCGCTGTGGAAGCTTTCAAATTGTGAGAGGTACTTGAACACAAAGATTTACACAATTGGGGCCATTAAAATTATCTTATTCCGAATCTTATACAGCTTCCACAATTAATACTCATTCACACACAGGTTTCCCTTTGGCTTGGTTTCTTTCTTTATTTGATCGTGTCCTTTTGCATCTGAACGTTGAAGTTTTACAATGGTTTCATATTGTTCAGTGTTTGTTGGAGAGAATGGCCCGCTTGCCTGGACAAGTGCACGTTCCCCTTACCATGTGGAGGAAAGACAGAGCTACTCAAACACGTGCGGGAACGGGGCTTCTCCCCGTAGTATCACGTTGTCCAAGGCCTTACATGATGTGAAGGTCATGTTCAAGGTCATATCAGATAATTAGTGGGGTTTTTTCAAAATTAAATAAATAACAAGGAAAAAAACCATTCCATTATAAATTTGCTGTTGTTAGCCTTTGTTAGCATCATCCATTACTGTCTTGCAAATAAATTTTTCTTGTTAAAACAGTTTATATTTTCATGTACAGAATTAAGACTGACATTTCAATCTTAAAAACAAATTGTTCATCTTTATCTGTTGTGCATGTGGAATTGTGACAGCACAATCTTAGGTATGTGTGTAAAAATATAGATGTGATAATTATGATCGTCCGCTCGATCATTTTGATGTCCGAAAACAACAAGTCACCATGCTGTTGACATAATTTACCACAATCTAAAGTTGTCTAATGAAATAAATACAATTTAGAAATAATTTAATTAGCTTGAGTCTAATGAATTTCCTTATTAGGTAAACAAAATAGCGGACTGGATGCTGCTGCCACCTAGTGGGTTTACTTCAATTACTGATCTGGGGCGTATCTCAAAATATCCAAACATGTATTTGTATCAAGCAATCAGCTGATTGGGTCAGCGTTAGAGATTACACATGAAAAACGAAATAATACTGTAACGAAAGTATAATGCAACACACTTCAGGTTTGTTTAAAAAATCTTTTAACCGGTTACTAATATGTCGCGCTTGTTCACCTCATTCCGTGTGTTGAACGCTTTCAAAAACTGTTTTTGATGTATTATTGAAATGGTACTTTAAGGATAAACTTATATGGCAATTCTTCAAATCATTATCTTAAAAATTAAGCTAATTCGTTTTGTGCAGACATAGAAAATAAGATGTTATTCGAAAGGTGGCTGTTGTATCATACTCAGAAGTATTCAAAGTTTTATTCATTTACGACTAGTACAAAGATTTCAGGTGAAACTTAAGAGATGAAAGGTTTAACTTGGTGTTGATTCTCTGTTACAAACACGAGTTTTATAAAAAAGATTGTGTTCAGAGGTTAGACGAGTGTCAATGTGTCCGTACAGTGCGACAGACCAGACACACCATGGGATCCTCGCAAGCTTGGGAGATCACAGGGACAGAGCCGTGACACCTCCCCGGGAGATCCTTACACTTCTCCCCAGGAAATCTTCACTCCTTCCCCGGACCCCCTACCAATCCCTACTCACACTCCTTACACATACAAATCTTTTCGGTCGTAATACAAAACTGACAGACTCTAATTGAGCTCTTCTCATTATATCCATGACACTGTGTAAGGTGACGATTTATGATAATGCTTTTATGTCATATTCGGTATAAATGTTGAAATGTACAAGAAAACAGGAGAAATTTGGCCCTTTTCCCTTGTACCTTTTATGGCACAATGAAATAAAATTCATGATTAAAACACTGCTTCAATTATTACTCCGTCACAGTCATTTTCCTTAAACAACATTTTTACAATTTTGTTGCACTTCACCAAGAAACTATTTTGTAATGATGCAGAAATAGAATAGCATTTCACATACCCTGAAGAGGACAAAACTATAGATACATCGTCAGACCGTCAGTGTAATTTGGTTCGAAACCGTTCAAAACATCTTCACCCCTACAGCTCAGCTGGGGGTTCACGTCTCATACACTCTGTGTGTTTTGGGTGTCCGTGTTAGGACTTCCACCTGACTGCCGTTCAATAGTTACATTTCACCCGTAATGAACACCAACCTTCCACGGGGGATTTGAAAAACTCAATAAACGAGTTCACCCATTGTCCACTTGGTGGTCAAAACCGATGAGGGATGAAAATTGATGATCTTGTTTGACATGAGAGGTGTCTGCCTTACAACCACAATATCTCAAAGGACTATAATTACTTTCACATCCAAATTTCATTCGTTTACTAATTTTATATGAAAATTGAGAGATCACCGTTTAAATTATAGCCGTTTTGAGAGGGGAGTTTGAACGGGCCTAATCAGCGGAATGACACACGGCTGTGACAGGGACACAAGAGGGACATTCTCTGGACACAGAAGGGCATCTCATATGTTGTGTTGGGTATAACAGTAGAGTCATTGGTAAAATGAAATTGATCTATTTTGTTTGACATAACTGAAATGTACGTAAATCAAAATGAAGGAAATATTACTCATGAACAATTTCTGGAAGAAATGCTTTTGAAAAAGCCTCGATGATTTCTCATCTCAATTGTTTCACACTTGTCTATTTCAATAAGAAATGTTCTTAAAATTGAACATCTGAATTTCCATGACTTAGTTGTCTTACATGCACAAACGGTTTTGCCCTCACAAAACTCTCACACCTACTGATTATCCAAAATTCACTGATCAATGTAGGATAGCTTCATTCAGATGATGATGACACCTATGAATAACTCATTCATAGCATGTAAAGATGACCCTCAATCTCCCGCAGTAAACATGCACCTGCAGGACAGTAGGAGCCTCAGGCCTGCAGGACATAGGAGGAGATGAGATGATAGAGAGACGGTGCATGTTACATGAACGGAGTGTAAATGATCCCTGATTGACCGATGGTCAGTGCAGCTATTACTCCCCAACCACTAACCTAAGTAGGATGATAGACTGTTATTAGTTGACCGTTCCTATTGCTGTCCCTTTACTGTGTCCAACATGTGTATGTAAAGGAGAGGAATACTCCCATTTGTCGGGGAAAAAGATATTATCTGAGCTTGAAAATCATAAAAATAAATGGCATGAATCATAGGATGAGTATCGAATCAGTTTTGGAAGAATGGAATCTTGTGCCGCGTTTTTATGTGCATCAAAAGAACAGTGTTAACTTCTTTTGTTCTCAGATGTTTCAAAACTTGTACAATTTTCATGAGTATTGTTTCCGAAGTGAATTCCAACTCTTTATTCAAACAAATAGTGGGTAGTTTCATACAAAGTGAATTGCGGGTTTGAGACTGAATATGGATACTTGACTTCTGTAACTGAATTTGAGAGAAACAACTCAGAGATTTGTATGGTAGAGACAGATGAGTATAAATGATGGCAGTTCACGGAGGATTGGTATGGCAGCCTTCACACCAATCACTTATTAATGAAATGAAATCAGCAATTAGAGAAGAACAAATGTGTCCTTAGAGCCCAGTAATGCACCACAGCTCCAGCGCTCTGTAACCACATAGGGAATTCACTCACTGGATTCTGTACCCTACAATTTGTCAAATTGAGCCTGAGATAGCAATCCGAAGTGACAGTGCAAAATAAGCTGTGATTATCTGTGTGAAGCTCACTGTTTAACTCTCTGGTCTAAATCTGTGGCGATTTTTGGGCAAAGAGGAAGAGAGACATTTTTGAAACGTATGGGAACAAAATAATTCTACACTGTGCTATTGATGCGCATAACAGCAGAGTGTGAAAATTCAGTGTTTCAACACTGATATGGTTTTCTTCCTCTGAGACAAGCAAATGTTGCTGCGCATGCAGACAGATTGGTCGACGTGAGAGAAAATCTTAGGTTTGACACCAATGGGCAAGAAATAAAGGTAATGCAGCTGGAATGAAGATATTCTATGCATTCCATAAACATTCCCCCTTGTATTAATGAGAATTAGATTAAAGCAATGTTGTGTTCTACATGGTTATCTATCACTTTCCTTAAAGAGAATTTTTTCCATTTTGATGAATGTAGTCCAACCCACTGACATATTAATTATATCACAATTGTACCACGTTAACAGCATTACAGTAATTGGGCACATTCCACGGAAGGAACTTCAAACATACGGAGCCAACATCACTGACGAGTGTTAACTTTTCTCACCATGAGTCTGGGAACCGTTTGAAGTGGTGGAACCTCCATCGTGCTGAAACCTCTCATTTCACCGTTTAACAGAAGTAAACTGTGATTTCGGTTAAACAGCTGGTTACACTAGTTTAAAGGAGGGTTATGATTTCGCTGTTTAACAAATGGTTGCACCTTGTTTATAAATCACATCTTGTCCAGTCCCAAACTGTCAAGCTCATCACATCATTAAAGAAGTGGACATCAGCAATAACACCGGTTGGTTTTGGTGCATTATAATTAATCTGTTGGTAACTTTACGTAATTGAGGAATCTCATGGGATGTTTTATGTCCACAGTTTACATAAAGAATTTGTTGAACATCGGCACCTTTGACAAAACATATGTTTCAGACTTTCGGTTTCTGCACATTTCGTGTCATTGGATTACCTAATGATGTTGATTTTTGTTTAACAGGCAGGACAGGTGATCGTTTGAATGATATTGAAATCTTCGGTAAAATTCTTTTCATCTTGAACTAATGTAATACTCTCTCGAAAATGCGATGGTGTTTCCTGAAAGCTTTGCTGTTCCATAGAATTCAGGCATTTCTTTTCGAATAAGATATATTTTAAGAATTTTTAAGGTTACGAAAGGCTTCTAATTTCCTTCACCTTTACATCACAAAGTGTAAATAGTAAAACGACGGTTCCATTCTAAGAGCTTCTGGTTAGATAAACTTGCTTCGTGAACTCTATGAGCGTGTAATTGTGAGATGTCAGCGGGGAGCACGGTGGGCAATAGAGTAACGATGACAAATCTCATTGTCCGCCACACTTGGAGCAAGATGTCTCACGGATCCATGTCACGGATCAGGTTTCACGGTGGACAATGCATCTAGAACTGCACTCTTTGTGTTCTTGTGCAACCTATCACAAGTAATCTTGATCCACTGATCAAAATCCCATCTCACACCTGTAATTGTACTCTTGACTTGAAACTGAGACGCACTTAGGGGACTGGGAAACTAAATAAGGTTAGGTGTGTTTAAAGTTTCAATGGCATCTGTGTTGCCTTTAACGAAAGTACTGATTGTTTGTTTACGAAAGCTCGGTAACATTGTGGTCAGTGTTACTTCCACGAAGACATAGGAAACCCTATTTAAATCGTTCAAAAATAAATTGTAGCACAGATTGCCCGAATCTGACCAAGCTATGTGGAGTACTAGTGAAGTTCTGAGGTTATGAATTTGTTTTGCACTTGTTTATAATTCCTGTCACTGACATGAGACTTACATACTGCAAGAGTTGACTGTTGAAAAAATTAATACATATTGATACTGCCTTCTATTTACGGATTCCTACCTAGGAAGTGCTGAATCCTATTTTATCAACCTTAATGCCCTGAACCAAAATGTAAACAAATGCATGACCTGGACACAACACAAAAGAATCAT
>JBCAUI010516479.1:0-12172 GCA_038406195.1 Haplosyllis anthogorgicola | reverse complement strand
TATGGTGTTGTTCTCAACTTCTGTATGCCCGCTAAGGAACACAATTCCTGTACCAAAGAACTTTCAAATGACTTCCCTTGATCTGTAAGAATTTTAGTTGGCCATCCATAATGAACCAAAAAATTATTCCAAACAGTTTTTGCTACCACAGATGTTGTTTGAGTTGGAGTGATATATGCCTGGGCATACCGCGTGAAATGATCTGTCATTATCAAAATGTTCATGGCTTTTGTATCATCTTTACGACTGATGGTTAGGAAATCCATATGGACCAATTCTAAGGGGTATGTGGTTTCAATTGGTCTCATCTCGGCTTTTTCTGGTGATTGTTTGAATCGTAGACAATGATTGCAAGTCCGTATGTGAGTACGAACATCTAGACCCATCTTTGGCCAAAACAACCTATCCCCTAAAACCCCTAATGTCTTCTCCATGCCTAAATGGCCCATGTCATCATGACAGGCTAATACCATTTTTGGTTGGTGGCTTTTAGGGAGTACAAACTGAAAAACTGGTTTGTCATGGTTTCATAATTGAGCTTTACGGTACAATAAGCCATCTTTCAATGCAAGATCTTTTCTATATTTGAGTAATACTCTCATGCTTGAAGGATCATTCTCTTTGGCTACATATTGTAAATGACGACCTTCTTTAACTAGTTTCACAATGGGAGAAATATCCGGATCTTGTTCTTGTTCCTGCCTCCAATCAGCAGTTGTAAGTTTACTTTCAGTGTTTATTACCACATTACACATTGTAAAAGTTGGTAAATCAGTGTCACAGTCATTGGTCTCAAAGAACTCAGGGATCGCACTCTCTCCACTTGCACCTCTCTTTAATAGTGCTTGTACTATTTCTTGTGGGTTATGTACCCACTGTATTCTAGACAAGGCATCGGCCTCAACATTTTCTTTACTGCTGCGATAATGTAATTCGAAGTTATAGTTAGCTAAGCTGGCTACCCACCTCTGTCCAGTCGCATCTAATTTGGTGGTGGTTAATATATGTGAGTGGATTATTATCTGTATAGACTGCAAAATTACCACCATACAAATATTCATGGAACCTATCCGTCACTGCCCACTTAAGGGCTAAAAATTCTAACTTATGCGAATGGTATTTCTTCTCTGATTTAGAAAGTGTTCGACTTGCATAAGCTATCATGCGATCAGTACCATCAGATTGTCCTTGGTATAAGATGGCTTCTAGACCTATCTCTGATGCATCCGTGTGTACTTTAAAAGGTTTTCAATAATCAGCATAAGCTAACACAGGTGTTTCGGAACAACATTTCTTCAACTCAGCAAAAGCTTGTGTGCAATCATCATTCCACCTAATTTTACTTTTCTTCTTTGAAGAATTGTCCCCTGAAATAAGCTTGTACAAGGGTTTGGCTCTAGTTGCATATTTGGGTATGAATTTCCTATAGTAATTACAAAAACCCAGGAAGCTACGAACCTCTGTAACAGTTTGTGGTTCAGGCCATTTCACAATTGCTTCTATTTTCTTAGGGTCAGTGGCAATGCCTCTTTCGGATACCACATGCCCCAGATATTGTAACTCCTTCTTGAAAAATTCACACTTATTCAGTTTGAGATGTAACCCAGCCTCTGCTAATTTTTGGAACACCTTTTCTAGACTTTCAATTTCTTCCTTTGGATTTTGTCCAAAAACAATAATATCATCAAGATAAATAATACAAAATTTCAAATGTAAGTCACCTAAACATGATTTCATTAACCTTTGAAAAGTCACAGGGGCATTGGTAAGACCAAAGGGCATTCTTAGGCACTCATAAGACCCTAAAGGACCAACTGTGAAGGCCGTATATGGAATACTATCTTTGGCCATGCGAACCTGCCAATACCCAGACCATAGATCTAAAGATGTGAATATCACTGCCCTGTGGAGACAATCAAGAGACTCTTCTATTTGAGGTAGACTGTAAGCATCTTTAATAGTCCATGAATTTATCTTTCAAAGATCAATACAGAACCTCAGGCTACCATCCTTCTTTCAAACTAAAACAACGGGGCTCACTCACGGGCTGTTAGAGGGTCAAATCTATCCTACTGAAATCATATCTTGCAAATGCTTTTTTACTTCTTCGTACTGGTGGGGTGGAATTCATCTATACCTCTCCTTAAAGGGAATTGGGTCTGATAATCTAATGTTCTACCAAATCAGTTTCACCTAACTCCATGTCTTTTAGGGCAAACAGATAGTGATACCTCTCAATCAACTGAACAACCTTCTCTTGATCTTCCTTTAACCACTCATTCATTCCCGATAAATCTATCTTATTGAATAATTCTTCATGTCTATCTGAATTGAGAGGGTGATTATTCTCTCTACGTGTCATGTTGACATGATGTTTTGAGATGTCTTCTGTGGCTTCCGTATCAGTACGAGGATCTTTTCATATCGGTGCCAACAAAGGAGGAACTATATTAGCTGTACACATTGTGGCCATGACAGTTCCCTTTGGGAGTTTAATTTATTATTTATGTGTTTTGTAGTGTAACACTAAGTTGTGTAGACCCTGCCTTGAGAGTGTCCATGTTCCTAATGTAATAATTTGAAGTATATCATTACGTATCATTATGTCATTAGTATTTCGCACCATGGTGCCAACTAGTGGGCATCCACAATCACGTTATGATGCAATAACATTATGACATCACGTCCACCTTTAATCCGTATAAAACAGCATCCGCACATGCTGCATCTTGAGAAGGAATTGAGACATTGAAGGATGCACATCTATATCACGTTTCTAGTTGCCTCAGGTAAATATCTAAGCCTATTGTTGTCTAAAAGTATCTAGTTTAATTATAATAGTGTAACTATAGTCGTCCAGTAAAGATACCAGCATTGCATAATTAGTTAAATCAGTACATGTACATGTATTTCGTAAATGCCGACAAATACGGCGAAACCAGTGCATTAGCTTCTAACACGGTGGCCGACCATTCAATATAGTTTATAAACAAGTAATAGACATCTGCAGAGTGACTGTCTACACATAATACATGTATTTATATTGATATTCCGTATTTTCAGGGTTTCTAAGTTCTAGGTTACAGTTTAACAGTTTCAATACTTTAACAGCGTGTACATTCATCAGCCAAAGCTATGAGTAATAAAGAGTTCCAGCAGATATATCATCACATCACTGTCTTGCTTTCATTACTTGCTTAGTGCCATTACACTAGCGTCCGCCGTACGACAACTACGGTAGAAATACGTGCGAACCGAGTTTGACAGTGATATGATGTTAGATTAGTTAGATATTAAGTTTGATAACAGAAAAAAAACAAGCAAAATGCTCGAATACGATAATATGCCCTTGAACCGTGTATTGTCGCAAATGGAACTACATTTAATGACCTGATCTTGTATGGCATGTGCGCTTTGCACACTAGTTGTTCCCATCAAAATGGATCATCTTCCCTCATTGGATATGCTTGCTCCATTGTCTGACCAACTTTGGCCCAGTCTTTGACACAGCAACTTGTTGATTCTGCTGCTCAGCCCTCTTACAAACACTTTGATCCCTGTTAGGTTCAGTCTGTAATTTGTAATAAACTCAGGAGGGATTTTCCCTGACACACTGAGATAGTTGTAAGAATTGAAGAAAAGCACTTTGTACTTATCTGAGATCAGTATTTTGAGCTTGCTCGTCTTCTTGCTTGAGTATTTTAACAAGTCTCTGTAAGGCAACACTGGCAAGGTAGACAATCCTAGTATGTATGACTCTGCATTTTGTCTCTGAGTTGTGGCTATCAGCTCGTCATATAAATCCAGGAATTTGGGTATCTTCCTGTAAAGGTCCTCCTGCCCCACTTGGAGGACTATGATGGAGTAACTGGTCAAATCTTGTCACTCCGATGCAAGGTGTACTGTGAAATCTTTGATTGAAGTATCCGGCCCGATTGGAATAATAACGCAGGTGTAGTTTAGTTTGAAAGGCACATCGAACATGTCGGATATGACCAATATTTTGTCACCTGCAATTATAAATGCGATGCATTAATTAAATAATTTGTTGACTTTACTTGTCATAGCATTTGCCAACACTAGCCTTTTGCTATTGGCATCTCTGAGGTATCTTTGATAGCAATCTGACTTCCAGTCTCCCATTGATTTGATGTACCGATCTGGCAACCCGCATGATCCCGCAAAGGTGGATCCACCTGAACGGAAAGAATGAGTTGAATATCTTGATGAATTCAACCTAATTGACTGATGCATGTTTTAATGAATTTGTTGTATGTGCTGTATGCAATTGGTGATCCGTCATCATAACAAAATAAGGCTTTGCTTTTGTCAACTTTGACCTTTTTTAACATTTAATTTAACACTCGAACTGGGCAGAGCTCTGCACCTCACAAATGGAATCTTTTTAACTCTGCTGTTGTCTTGGAGTGTCTTTGTCCAGCTCATAGTAAGTATGTACCTGAAGTCTGACTCAGTCAAATCACTTCGCTTTCCAAAGTTCCTTTCTGTTTTACTGGCAGGTGTTAGGTTTGACTTATGAAGCAATGAATAGAAGGCTGCTAGAAATAACACCCACATTGTGATATGAAATTTGTTACTGAAATTCAGCACATCCCTGATTGCTAATAGAATTTCGGGAGTGATTGGCAAGGCTGATTTAACTGGAGTGTCTTTGACATGCTTAAGTCCCCTTATTGCCAGGATTATGCCTGGAAACTTTTTTGTTTGTTTTGAAACCCAGTACTGTGCTTATGGACCTCAAGGCTGACATGTTTTTCTCTACTGTTCTGCCAATCACACCTCTTTGAGACAACCATATGGTAAATAACTCTGACCTTCTACTACTTAACAGGAAACTTTGCAAACTGTATGTTTGCAGAACCATTGATATTTATTGAATAGAATCCAATAGTTATTAACCGTACCTTTGGCAAATGCTTGTCTTTGAGCTTATCTCAAGTTGAGCTCTAAATTTGGTAAGTTTGGGCCTTTCCATGGTCTACGTGCTGCACTTCTGCTGGTGCTGACACTGTTGACTTGCCCTGGTGGAGGCAAGGGTCTTGGTCTTTGGTACTCTTCTTCTTCTTGATCAGTGGGTTTGATTATCCTTGGACATTGTGTTTTGGGTACTTTGCCAGGAGGAAGTGTACTAGCTGCAAAGATAAGAAATATGTTAGTTAAAAGAAATTACCAGTACTCTCTCATAGCAAGGTCTGTTGCAACGGTTTCTGTGAGATCCCAATTCTTTGTCTCTAACAAGAAATTTTTTTCAAATTTCTTGTCCAAGTGCCACCTTGACAGTGCGTCAGCAAGTCTGTTTTTTGACTCCTGCTATGTGTACTGCTCGTAATTTAAAGTTATATTTGGCTGACCAGAACCTTATCTCCCTTAGACAACACTGAGAGAATTCACTGTCTGACTTGCCCTGTTCCAGTATGTGTACTGATGTTTCATTATCGCAATAGACCAACATGTTCTTGTCATGGAACTTTTTGGCCCAATGCCAGATAGCCATCGTGATTACATACAGTTCAAACTGATTCACGAACTTTCTGGCTTCTATTATTTCCTTAGGCAGTTTGAAGTGCATGAAATTGATTTTAGACCACGCACCACCCCCTGACAAACAGCTATCCATGCTGAATTCTGTCAGGAGCACCCCAAATTTTGTTGGGGATTGCAGAAATTCCATTGAATTGCTGACAGAATTCTCCCCACCATCTTAGGTCTTTTCTGACCTCGTTAGGGATGGTCTTCCTTTCTGACTGTTTTACTGTTTTCATAAAGTTTAGAATGCAGAAGAAAAATAGCCTCCCCTCACAAACACATTTTGTGCAGAAGCTGAGTAATCCTACTATGCTTTGCACTTCCTTCAGACTAGCTGTCTTTTTGCTTTGCCACCTTTTGACTTCAGATTTTATCTCCGAGAGCCTCTCCTGGTCTATTTCCAATGATTGATTTTCTGAGTCCAGGAGTATTCCCAGAAAAATCATCTTTGTCCTTGGTGCACACACTTTGTCTTTGGACTCCAAAATACCGCATGATGCTAGTATTTCTCCTAACCTGTCAAATGCTTTTTCAGCTAAATCTTCTATTTCTGCTCCTCCGAGGTCATCTATGTAATTGACCCCTTTGAAGCCATGTTTGTTGAAGATATTGATAATGGCACTTGATACATGCTGTGCAATATAGGCTGAGCTGGTCATCCCCATGGGTAATGTGCAATTGACATAAATTAACCCTTTGAATGTATACCCCAATTTAACTATATCTGCTGGGTCCATGAATATTTGACGATAGTAACATCACAAATTGCACTTAAACAGCAAGCATCCCTTCCCTTTCCTGATCATTATTTCAGCCAAGTGATCTACTGAATTTCCCTCTGGGAATGAAAGGTCTAAAATTACCCTTCTTTCTGGGGAGTCCTTTTTCGGTCTAGTGTTGAGGGGTGAAAAGAACATTGGTCTGTCGAATGGATTTTCTTTGAAAGGACCTATCACTGAGTTGTAATTGATTTCTTTTTTGAGATACTTTTCTATGTCTTTCGGGAATGACTCTGCTCCCTTCCAATTTTTTACCACATAGGTATTTTCAAAATTGCTGTTGTGGCTTATTGGCCACCTGTATCTCAAGTAATCAATTATTTTTCTGTCGTGATAGTTTGCTAGCATCAATTCCATGACATCTAATTTCCAAAAATACAGAACCTCTATCTTACATCCCTCAACATTTAACCATTTGGACTTCGCTACTTTGTTACTAATCTCAACGTATCTGACAGCTTGATTGACCCTCTCAGATCGGAGTCATTCATCCTTGTGCGAGCACTTGGATGACTTGTCTTTGTGAAATTTCTTTTCTTTTTCATTACTCCAACACATCTTGCAGATGTGCCACTTTTTCACCTGCTTATTGTTGAAGTTTCCTTGACGATGTGATTGAAATGTGCATCTACCCAGCTTAAAGTCTCTGCACCATGTCACATTGTTTGTCTTTGTTTCGCCTTTTTGGCCTTGTCTTTCTTTTCATTGCTGTCAGATTCATCTTGAAGCTTCATGTTTTCGAACTTTATTTCATTTTCAATTTTTTCAATCTCATAGTAGTTGGCCCAGTTGAACTCTCCCTTCTTGATAGCCATCAATGTATCATGATACAGTTCTTTAGCTTTGCTAAATCCGAGTTTTGGGTTCAACTTTGATAGCCTTTTCATGAGATACAATCTGATTTGCTTTTCTTCTTTTGAAATTTTTGTTTTATTCAGTATGCACATCTCACCGAATATGTACTGATCAAAAGTCAACTGTTCAAAATTGACTTCTTGTTTACTGCCCAGCATTGCTGGTGCCCATTTAACTTTCTTGGTTATGTCCGAGTCTTTCGGCTTCTCAGTTATGCCACTTTTTAATTTCTTTTTCTTATGTTTTCTAGACCTACCTTTTCTTGTCATTTCTTTTTTCTCTGGTGTAGAGTCTGCTGACGAGCTCAAAGTTGGTGTAGCTGATCTGTGCTTCATGTCTTCTACGTCTGAGTCGGACTCTGGGTTGGACAAGCTTGAGCTACTGGAATAAATTTCACGTGCCAGCTCCCTTCTGCATTTGTTGTGATCTTTAAATAAATCTGCAATGATAACAACTTGCTCATCAGTGGGTTTGATACCTGCTTTCTTCAGTATTTGTTTTGCTTTTTATTATCAATTATCATTATCAACTTTCCTTTTTATCAGTGTGGAATCTATGTCTGTGTCTGGCGCATGTAATGATACAGCGTCCTGGTTACATTCTTGAGAATTGTTCTCTGAACTGTTTGTTGTGGCATTTTGTTTTTCATGCATGCTGGTATTGACTAAATTGTGAAATAAAACTCGCTCAAAAACTTTGATAATCACTCTGGTCTTTGACCTGACAATCCCATCATCAACTGTCTTAGGGAGCTCTGCCCCTGTTTGCTCCATTGTGTTATTTTCCTCCCTGGAGTCTGAATTATTGTCATTCAAACCAATGGCCACCATCTTGGATTTTTCCAAAATTGGCTCATTTGAAATGTCCATTTCTCTGGAAATTAGATGTAAATTATGATTAAAATCTGACCAAGTCACGTTCAAATTCCTTTTAACCCTGTTTCTTTCCTTGATTGATACTTTTTTTGCTTTATTCACGCTTTTAACTATTTTACCTGAACTGGCTTTGCCAATCTTGTGCAAGGACTCGAAGTCGTACGTTAAACCTCAAGTTTTTGCCCTGACAGACATGCTTTACCCTTTTTTACAGGTGCCTGCATGTTCCTGCATATTAGGTGTTTATTTTATTTAATATTTGATGCCATGCAAGTACTTTATTAGCACAAAACAGCTTACACTTTAAATTTCACCTTCGTTCCTTGCAGGATGGTTGAGAGGGATGCCGTGACATCACAGCCTCACTTTGAAGTAACTACCAAAGCTCCCCGAAACAAACCGGAGGCTTAAAATGAGCCTAATTTCATGACAATTAATCAGTTTCCAGGGCAAACTATGCACAAATTGTTTACAAAAAACAGTTTTTGTTCTGATAAAATATAATAATACCGCTTTAGTAATGAGAAAATAAGTTTCTTTTGCATTTCAATGGGAGATTTCCCAATATTAATCCCTTCAGTACTCAGAATATAGACTAAATTTATATGTGACAAATGTAAAAAAATAGGTCCAGATGGACCTGAGCTCATTTGGCATTATCAAAAAACTATGATGATTTAAGTCAAGGTATCATATGGAATTAAATAAACTGTCTAAGGTCAAATCTACAGATGTGATTTGTGAAAAACACAAATATGGCTGCCAAACTGGAATATAAGAAGCAGCAATATAAATTTTATAAGATATTAAGAGGGTATCTAGGTGCATAGGACTGCCAAACATGAAGTCTGTGTCTTCAACTGCAAGTCCAGGAGCAAGGTTTTGAGATGGGACACAGGTGCATGTGTGTGTAAGAGATGAAGTCTCTATGGTCAATAGTGTGCTCAGGGTGAGTGTGCACAGACGCCAACAACGACAACAACAACGACGACGGACAATTCATGATTCTATAGGCTCTTTGGCAATTATGCCAAATGCGCCAAAAATTCCCTGACTTGAAATAAAATTCCCTGACTTTTCCCTGACATGGAGAAAATGATTTTTTCCCCTGACTGGTGGCAACCATGCCAAGTAACAGAAATAACAGTGCACCGTTCTTTTTTGTCTACAAGTAGATTTTGATTTTATTGCATATATATAGAAAATTCACAAAGGTACAGAGAAGTATACATGTATACGCATTACACATAAATGTTGTGTCAGTGGACTTGACTAGAAAGTAACAACCTTGCTTGCTCCCAATAACTCATGCCTATTCTCCTTGCGTTACAAAACAAGGAGAAACCTTACGTTCTGCCTGTAAAATGCCCACAGAAATATTTGTGGTTGGGTTCTGAGGAGACAGTTTAAGTCAAAAGAGGGACTCCCGCCCCTTTAGTTTAAGTTTTAGTTTTAATTTAGTTTCGCCGCAAATATTGGCTATGATGTTCGATCGTAGTCAATTTTCTAACATCAGAGCCAATATTTTCTAGTGCTATTGTACCTGAAATTATAAAATATTGGCTAAGATTTAAACATCGTAGCTAATAAATTGACTCCGATGTTACCATCGGAGCCAATATTTGCTGCGAAACTAAATTAAAACTAAAACTAAGGGGGCGGGAAAATCCTGTCAAAAGTACGACTGCAGTGAAACCTGTCCGCATTTTCCTTTTAAATAAACCCGTACTTTACGATCGCCTGTTGTTTACAACCATCTACAATGGTGCCAAAGGGCGGTCTTAAATTACAGGTTTTCGTTAACTGCAAGCATACCAAAGCACTGTAAAAACCCTGATAAGATATGTACAGTAACCTTAAAAAAACATAGAAGTAAACGGCAAATACTTAATGAAATTTTCGATTCAGATGTGCTGCCATGAAAAACAGGTTTCTTTTCTCATTATCATACATACCAATACTGACAAAGTCAATTCGACAAGAAAATCGTGTCAAACGCTATGTTTAAGGTACTCGATACCATCTCCGGGTTAGGAGTGCAAAAAATGACAAGTGCAACAATGAATGCAGTGATACGCAAATAGTAGTGTAAAATGAAGAAGTTCGAAGCAGTTAAATAGTAACAACTATACTTAACAAGATAAATTAAAAAATTAACAAATCGGAACACAACTATGTAACTAAAACAAATCGAAATACCAAAAAATTGTTGAAATGTGTAACATGCATAAATCGAAATATATCGAGAATGTAATAAAAATGTGCATCTTTGAACGAAACGATCTCGAAACATTTTTGTTTTAGTTACCTCTCGATGGAGGAACTTTTCTTTGTTACACAATATTCTGTACTGAAACAATTTTAATAGTAATAATATAAAATAAATAAAACAGTATATACTTCATAAATAGAAAAGGAAAAAAGGAAACTTAGAGCTCTAGCCTCAGATAAACATTTCTTCATCTTAATTGTAAATTTCAATTTAAACTTATATCACTACTAGTGTGTCGGAAGATTTCATGAAAAAACATATATTTGTAAACCCGTTTCTCAGGGTAAAGTTAACTCTTGATTTTATAGCTAAATGTATCTTGTTGAGTTTTTCAATGTTAGTTAAAAAGTAAAACATATTAATAATTAAAAGACATAACTTAAGTACATAACAATCTCGACAAAATCAACACCTGGCCATCAACATTTTAAGAGATCACATATAAATCGGATTAACTAATCCAATATTATATCATTAATATCAATACAACAGGTGAATTATCGTTCTTACACAATATGTGCAAATTATTTCCTACTTGGTTGGATTTTCTCATAGAATGTAAGTTCGTGTTTTATGACACTGGTGAAATGTTCAATCCATATGATATCGTGTGCAAGACCATTATATGATCGGTGTGTATAGCTTACAATCCAGAACATGCGTCAGTAATGAAGGCAAAAATAGCATTAATACAAAAGTATATTGAATATTTAGCAGCTACAGATTTAACTCAGTTCGTCAACATACTCAGTTTACGGAAAAAACATACCTCCTTTTACAAGCGATTCCCTTCTTTTTAAGCATAATTACCACAAGTTAGTTGCGGTAAAGTTTTATACACCTTTTACATGAGAACAAATGTTTTGAGTACATGAATATAACTTTTAAATAACATACCCTTCATACTGCATGAAACATTTTTTCATAAGAAATCTATTTTTCTTTAGCATACAGTGTATTTGTGAATATCTTTCTGTCTTTAGAATTATTCCAAATTTATTCATGGTTCGATCATAAAATAAGACCTTCTTTCCACTTTTTTTGAAAATTTGTTGGGACTTAATTTAAAATGCTCAATGTATATAAATACACAAGTTTGTTGATGTTATAAATACATTGTATTTCCAAATATGACAACGTAACAACAGACAACTGTAGCCATCCTATATCGCAACTATTACACTTGTGGTGGGTGGCTATTACAAATACCAATCGTCCATCTTGTAGCAGTATAATAAAGTGATGAAAGACGAGAAATTTGTATGGCTGTATTTCCTGATGATACCTTTATCCAGATGCACCATCTTTCTGGAATGCAACTGGCCGTACAAATACTTTGAGGTGAATGGCACCATCCACCACGTAGCGCGAATGTTCTTCACGCAGCCTAACCAAGTCAATAACATCTTCAATTTCAAATGTTCCGTACGTTTCAAAAGTGTGCGCTGATGTAATGGCATAATCAGCATACCTAACTGCATTGTTGTGAGCATACCTAAAAATATGACATCAGGTAAAAATAATCAACCTTAACAATGACACCATCAGTTTGCCACTGTATTTTCGATTAAGATTGAGATTAATCAACACTAAATGGTAAAAAGTGTTTGGTAACACAACTCCATTAACTTCTAGAACAAGCAAGTTCTTGTATTTCATTTGTCTACAGATAACTTCCTGTAGGGTAATGTGATAAAACTCAACATTTTCCTAATACGGTTAAATCAGTATACAGCTACGCTAAATTTTCAACATTATCCTTGCATATATGTACACTCCTCCCCGGATATATCGATATTTTTGGTGCGGGAAAATAGCATCGATATAAGCGGGATATCGATATA